>JACXGM010003370.1:22890-42229 GCA_016801145.1 Umbra pygmaea
CATCTTGCAGTTGATGGAGATTTGTGGGATGCACATCCAGGGCACGAAGCTCCTGTTCCACCACATCCCAAAGATGCTCTATTGGGTTGAGATCTGGTGACTGTGGGGGCCATTTTAGTACAGTGAACTCATTGTCATGTTCAAGAAACCAATTTGAAATGATTCGAGCTTTGTGACATGGTGCATTATCCTGCTGGAAATAGACGTCAGAGGATGGGTACATGGTGGCCATAAAGGGATGGACATGGTCAGAATCAATGCCCAGGTAGGCCGTGGCATTTAAACGATGCCCAATTGGCACTAAGGGGCCTAAAGTGTGCCAAGAAAACATCCCGCAAACCATTACACCACCACCACCAGCCTGCACAGTGGTAACAAGGCATGATGGATCATTGTTCTCATTCTGGTTACGCCAAATTCTGACTCTACTGTCCAATTTTGGTGTGCTCTTGCAAATTGTAGCCTCTTTTTCCTATTTGTAGTGGAGATGAGTGGTACCCGGTGGGGTCTTCTGCTGTTGTAGCCCATCCGCCTCAATGTTGTGCGTGTTGTGGCTTCACAAATGCTTTGCTGCATACCTCTGTTGTAACGAGTGGTTATTTCAGTCAAAGTTGCCCTTCTATCAGCTTGAAGCAGTCGGCCCATTTTCCTCTGACCTCTAGCATCAACAAGGCATTTTCGCCCACAGGACTGCAGCATACTGTGTGTTTTTCAGTTTTCACACCGTTCTTTGTAAACCCTAGAAATGGTTGTGAGTGAAAATCTGAGCAGATTGTGAAATACTCAGACCGGCCCGTCTGGCACCAACAACCATGCCACGCTCAAAATTGCTTAAATCACCTTTCTTTCCCATTCTGACATTCAGTTTGGAGTTCAGGAGAATGTCTTGACCAGGACCACACCCCTAAATGCATTGAAGCAACTGCCATGTGATTGGTTGAGTAGATCATTGTATTAAGGAGAAATTGAACGGGAGTTCTTAATCCTTTAGGTGAGTGTATATAGGATTATATACTACATCAACATATCCATTATATATTTATATATATATATATAGGATTATATACTACATCCACATATCAATGCTATTTTTAAATCTTTCTCAGGACAGCGGGCATTGCTTCAAGGTTGCTGGGCTGTCACCAAATGTCAATGTTAAAAAGCCCTGTCAATTCTGAGTGGTTTGACCATAACGTGTTTGGCAGCTGTCATCGAGCACTTGTCATTGTTCCTACCCGTAGAATGTATCTGGTAAATCAGACGGCCTCCTTCCTCTGTGGCATTTAGTTATGCGCGTTGTGTGGCATGATGTATCGCACACCTGTTCTGCCATCCTCTTCGAAAATGTTGTTAAAGCTAGACTACCCTCCTTTAGAACGGTTCCCCGACTACGCAGGCCAGAGCCATCACCACAGACACCATGGCCCTGAATTGTACCAGGAAACTCGAACTATATTTACACACTCTGAGATGGTGTTTTGTTACTGTGGCAGGTTATTTGAAATCTCTGAAGGGGGAGGATCTTTTTATTATTAACTACAGTCAAGTCTTGACTGCATGTCTCCACCAAATGTGCTATGAGCCATTTAGGCTTTAGTGTAGCCCATTGCCATCGTGTGTGTCCGTGTCCGTCCATGAACCACCACACGTTGAAGTCCAAAGGGCTATCATCACAAGTTGGAGAAATGGCTGAGTAAGTACCAGTTAGTGTTGGGTGATTTAGAAAATAAAACATAAGAGCATCCCCTGTAGCATGGTTAATTATATTATTTTAAAATTTAAAGAATATGCCACAATATTCGTACTTCATTTGGACACCTCTCCTTCCAATTCTCAGCTGCTAATGATGGAAACGAACTACAAAAACCCCTGAAACTTGAGTCCACCGTCCCGCTTCACTACCTTTTAAAGCATTACTTTCAGATCTACTGAAACTTCAGTCCACCATCCCGCTTCACTATCTTTTTAAAGCATTACTTTCAGATCTACTGAAACTTCAGTCCACCGTCCCGCTTCACTACCTTTTAAAGCTTTACTTTCAGATCTACTGACACGTGTTTACTCTACATTCTCTCTTTGTCTGTTTATGCCCTAGTGCCCTCATCCAAACCTTGAACATCTTGCACATCTTCAACTACACTCAAAATAATCTACCATTGTTTTTTTACCATTTTAGAACATATTTGCATTGACTGCGTAGTATATTTTTATCCAACTGTATACCTTTTTATGTGTAATCTTGCACCTTTCGCCTTCTCCTGGTCAGGTTGCGATTGCAAATGACAACATGTTCTCAATCGATAAACCTGGTTAAATAAAGGGGAAATAAAAATAAATTAAAGCGATCTTGGACAGCATTTGGGTGTAGCGTTTGTCTACATTATCAGGCAAATGTGACACATTTCTACTGTGCTGCAGATGTGATTAATAGATGAGCTCATTTTGATAAATGGGCAGGTATCACAAACACAGGCCTACAGCAAGGAATGGTAAAATGTTCCCTGAGGATATCCACTTGGGATCTGAGAAAAGGGACACAATACAATTACACATTTTACTCTGTCCAGAGAATCTCTGTGGGGAAAAAAACATTTCCACCTTTAAAATGAGTTGATTTCGTTGAACCAACTGTCTCCAGGCTGTACGTAAATGTAGAAGATGAGCATTGCAATTCAAGGTGTAACATGGTGTAGATGTGCTAGGTCAAATGTGGCTACAGAAGAGACAGCTGTTTTTAATGTAGATTACATGTTAATGTTGGAGTCTTGTTTCCATGGAACTTTCCCTGGGTCTAGGGTAGGGCTGCAACATCTAATAGATAAAAATTGCTCAGTTTGCAACAAATGTAATTATTGATTAGTTGGGTCTACGTGAGACAGAGCTAAAAACAAATATTGAAAAATAGACTAGACTGCAGTGCCCAGCTCCATAACCCAGTCTACAAGTTTGATTTTTCCCTCTGCTCCCAATTACCTGCGCCTCAAGCCGGAAGTTGCACTTTGAACTGAAATCTTTCGTTTGGGCGACATTTTGACAAGTGTGGTAAGTTACCAGTTGCCAAAGCAACAGGGCTGGGCGATTAGACAATTACATCAGTACCACTATTGGTACCTACTTCAGCATTAAACCGGTTTGCCTGTTGTTACCGTGACAATGTACAACAATTGCCATTTTGTTGTGTACTAATCGAATGACCACGCCAAGCAGTTGAATGGCCTTTCTATCCATTCTATTTCTATGGATTGAATACGGATAAACAATGTCGCCTTAATTCAATAGGTTTTGTACATTTCATATTCCACAGCCAGTACAGACAGAAGAGGACTGGCCACCCCCTTGAATCGGGCCCCTCTAGGTTTCTTTCTAGGTTCCGCCTACTAGGGAGATTTTCCTAGCCACTATGCATGAAATTGTTGTTGCTTGCTCTTTTGTGTTTTAGGGCAAGGGTTGTTGTGTATTTTAATGCATTTACTCATCAAATTAATTTACTCAGGACCGGAGAATGTGTAGAATGGAGCACTATTTCCTTTAGGATTTTTTTAGCAGTGGGGGCAGTTTTGTCCGATCACCAGAATTTTGTTTAAAGCATTGTTGGCATCTGAGCAAAAACAAAATCAATGCAAATCAGATTTAGACCTATCTACTGTCTACTGTGACGTCCCTGCACAGAGTTTTTTCCTTTTCACTTTTCCCACTTGCACTTAGAAGTGCAGTGTGCTACCCTCAACCAGTATATGTAGGCTACCCTCCAGGGCACACGCAGGCTAGTCTAAAAGGGTTAGATAGTCTAAGTTCACATTACCTACCTGTGTTAAAGGGAAAAACAGCGCTTAGGCTATCTGGTTATCATAATCATTATGCGTCTTCCTTTTCTAAGAAATATTTTAACAAACCCATCTGAAAAATAAGAAATGAATATTAGCGTTATGATTCGGAAACGAAGTTCATTATATATATATATATTGATTCATGCTGAAGTGTAACTACTTCAGCATGAATCAACAGCCACGTGCAATTTAGCTAGCAGGTGAAGAATACAATGAAAATCACCAGTTCACTTCATTTAAATTTGCAAGAACTATAGACAATTACAGGCTTAAATGAACTGACAACAGAAGTTATGTAACTAACAGGTATCAAGGACGCACACACTGATCTAAAGTTTTTCTCCAGAAAGTTTAGACTTAAATAACACTAAGAAAAAAAGTTAAATATCCTAAATCAAGAACAGCATGATAATACATTTGTATACAAATATCACACAAATATACAGATGTATATTTGTGAATCTAGTCTATGATGTCATGTGGTATGACACTTTTGTGATCTTTAAATGGGCAGTTGTTTGGAGACTCTTGGGGAAGAGGGGTCCTTGTTCAACCAGGAAGTACAGAAAACATCTCAGAAGTACATGGAGTGGTTAGAATTTAAGTAATCTCTTACAATTTTTTCAATAAATCTAATCCTTTTGTCACTCCCGCTTCAGTACTTTTTCCCACTGTCTGTTGGTGTGCTGCTTTTAACATTAAAAGGCTGAAGATAAATTATATATTGTCAATATTACATGAAAAATCTGTTACCATGTTGCAGTGGGAATACTGTTAGCATGCTAGCATATAACCAAAAGGCCCAAAGTTGTGCTACATGCATGAAACCTCATATGGTGTGACACTTCATCGTATTGTGTGACAGGTTTGGTATGTCACACAATATGATCTATTTGTCACCATATGATATCACCTGTAGTTTTTTACTCATGGAGTACTTATTCATTTGAGCTAACAATGTATTTTTGTATTTTTTTCCTTTTGTAAGACTTTTTTGAAGATTTATTGCCAACCGTAACCCTAACACTCAGGGGAATTTATACATAACTACTCCATTTGTCATACTAACTCACTCGTGCTTCAGTTTTGTTTTGTCAGCTTGAAGTAAGTACCGGTATTAAAGGATGAGAAGTGCAAAAAGAACAGGGAAATACAGGGAGAGAATAAACTCAGATCAATGAGAGAGGAAGAGAAACTGTCCAGAGAAAACAGAAAAAGTAAATTTAAATGTTAAGAGTTATTAGTAGTATTGGTAAGAAGTATAAAAGCTTCGTTCAGAATTTAGTTTGACGGATGTGGTAGTATTGTATATCAGCTACAATGAAGAACTGGCTAAACATGTTTGAAACGTATTATTACACTGTTAATAACACTGTTTTTTTAAGGCAAATTCATAAAATTCCTACAATGTGATATTCTGGATTTTTTTTATTTGTTTTGTCTCTCATAATTGAAGTGTATCTATGATGAAAATTACAGGCCTCATCTTTTTAAGTGGGAGAACTTGCACAATTGGTGGCTGACTAAATTATTTTTTGCTCCACTGTATGTAGAAGCTGTGTAGGAAAGACTGCTCCGAGTCTGCATCAGTACATTAGAGAGATGGGCCCTTACCAGATTACAGTATATAAACCCTTTCTAACCATCTCACAAGTCATTACTGACAAGACTGAGTACTGTGACATCTTTTGTTCTCCCAAAACCACCAGAAACCCTAGACAGTCATTCCCCCATAGCATCCATTACAACATTAATTTCACTACAACAGTCAAAGTCGTTTATTTATCATATGCATCGAATAACATCACATCATCCTATGCAGAGAAATTCTTTTGACAAGTCCTAATGATCTTACTAATAAGATCTGTCTGATTTGTACCTATTGCTTTCAATTGTAGGTATGTTGTGCATAAAGTCTCCTCTAAGGTAACATCAAAGGAAGTCCACCTATAAAACCAACAATGCTAACTGAGCATTCTGCTTGTAATTATTTATTTACTGGATGATGCTGTGTATCATAGCAACGTAGAGCAACATTCCTCAGCAGTCATCTGCAATTTATTGAGTTATAGGAATAAAGTTGCAACTGATAGTAAAAAGGCCTGATTTACTACAGACTAGTCAGCTTCAAGTAGCGAGCGGACGGACATTCTTCCAAATATTTAAGTATTGTATTCTCCGCTAACCGTCCAGCCCTTAACGGGGCATTTAAAGATTTTCGTGTGATATTATGCCTTAGTCTGTCAAGATTTAGGGGAAATTCACTGTTTAAAATGTTGAACATTTTACAATCTATCATAGCTGATGACCCAGAAAGTTAAAGCAAACTGCATGCCTAACCAACCTCAATGTATTGAATTATAGCGATTTTATCTGTGCTACTTTTAAACCTGCTTGTTTCACCACTGTGTGAATTCCACACTAAACATATTAGTGTTATTTTAGCAATATTTTTTCGATCTTCATAAAACCCTTTTATTTTTTTCCACATGCTTTCTATTTATTACTTTGAGTTATTTTAAAAATGACTTTTTGTAGATTAAGTAAAAAATAAATAACTCTTAAATGAAATTGGAATTGTTTTTTTAATATTACTTGACAAATAAATATTTTAATCAAAATATTAATTGATTTTGAAAATTGGTTTCTTCTTAGGTTCCCGTTCTAGAGTTCCTAGCCATTGTATGAACTTGTTGCTTGCTTTTTGGAGTTTCAGGCTGAATATCGGTTGAAGCACTTGTTGACAACTGCTTATGTTAAAAGGGCTCCATAAAATATATTGAATTTGATGTCTATTTTACTTTTCAATTCTACATTTTGCTGCTTATTTGTAAATGACATTTATACCCCAGTCTCAAGTTCAATTCATTGTATTTGTTTAGCATGTTTACAACAGCCACTATGCTGCCCAAATTGCTTTACAGAAACGAAATACAGTCTAAGCCCTTTCATCAGTTATTTGTGGTCGAGGTAGGATCTCAGAATAAATATATTGTGTGTCTCAATGCCATTTTGTGTCATCAGTGGGGAAAACAGTTGAAGATTTACAATTATTAAAACCGTAGTAGCAAATCTATTTTTGATTCTCTGACTAGGCCTCTGAAGTACTACAGCTTACAAGGCTATACAGCTCACATGAATTATCTAGTAGATAAAATCTGAGACTATTTCCAGCGTCTCAGACAAAAACGGTGCTGAAAAGTGAATCCCTCCTTCACTCGTATGCACCTAAAGTCTTCTAATAATAAACTGCGTATTATTTTGGGGCTGACATGATCTTTGATCAGTAGGTTTATAAATGCAGACGTGTTAAGTGGAAATAAGAATAAGAAGCACTACTTTGCCTTAGTGAAATATATGGAGCATAGAGTAAATGACTGCATTAGTACTCTATACATCCAAGGGATTTAATCGGACAGACTAAAATGGCAACCTTTTCTAACCGTTGAATAAAAGTCAAAGTAAATGAAAAGAATTCTTGGAAATGCATGTTTGTCACAAGATTATATCAAGAACACATTGACTTGAACAAGATTATGGCTTTTTGTTTGAAAGCAATCAAAAACGATCCAGGACTGTTATTTTGAAGGTTGACTGTCTCATCGGTTGTTAGAATGGTGCAACTTTTCAGTTATTTCTTTAAGTCGTTTTCTCTTTCCTTCCTCCAGTTTCCCAAGCCCGACCCCCACCCAATCAAAAGAAGGGTATGTACTGCCGTGCATGTGTATTGATGCACTCATTACTCTAAATTTTGTTGAATAGGAGCAGCTGCTAAATGACATGAACTTTTGTTTCCAGGCTCTCGAACACCCATTGTTATCATCCCAGCTGCTACCACATCTCTTATCACCATGCTCAACGCCAAGGACCTTCTGCAGGACCTCAAGTATGTTCTTCTGTGTATCCTATTTCTATTTGTAAAACCGAAATTTACTCAAATAATATATTTAAAAAATTGAACAGAAATACATTAATACCAAATTTACAACAATGTATTGATGTCAAATTAACAGCAATATTTTAATGACTATAATAACAATATATTTACATTGAATTAACAATACATTTATGAAATTAACAATAATTAATTGATATGAAAATTGCCACTATATATTGATATGAAATAAACAACAATACATCAATTTTTAAGGACCTAGTGAAGGGTAGGACCACCAATTACCTTTATGCTGTGATACAGGGTCCTGAAATGTGTGATTTAGGATACTGAAATATGCTTCAAAAAAGGTTTCAGCTCTTTGACGGATGGAGGTGAAAATGTACTTCAAACATCGTCAAGAACTTCCCATAAAGGTTCAATGATGTTTAAATCTGGTGATTTTGAAGGACACGAATGTGTTTGACATCATCACGGTTTTCACGAACGTTCAACTTAAGCAGTGTTTATGGGGACACTATCAATTTATTATTATTATTATTATTATTATTATTAGGACATGGTGCGGGAACTGTTTCCAACATAGGGTGACGAAATGGCCTTCTATTCCTTGGCTGTTATTGGACTACACAGAACAATCATAAGACATATTGACCATTACAATGCAATTGCCCAATCCATTACAAATTCCCCAACATGTTCAGCAAGCAACAGCAGCAGATGTGTGCTGAATACCTCCTTTCTCCTGGTGTGAACTCATCTGGATGTAGGAAATGGGTTGAAACGTGACTCGATAGATCATTTCAGCATCCGTTCCAGCTTTGAGCTTTACCATTGTTGTTTTCACTGGTGCCATGTACTGGTCTTTGACTGGTCCCACGTACTGGTTTTTGACTGGTGCCCCGTACTGGTCTTTAAAAACCAATTTCAGCAGCGTTTGACTCCCATCAAGGGACCGATTAGGCCCGATGCTGCTTAGCTTTAGAAGCTAAACAGAAGTGGAATACAGGGCGCTCTGCTGCTGGCAAGACGCCTTGTAGCCTACTATAGCAGGGGTTCCTAAACATTAAGTCCCGCCCCCATTTACACGTCACAGCTCCCTCCCATCCCTGAAATGTGTATTATTTTAGGCTTCGAGACATACATATTTAATTGCCTTTTATATAATACATTTATTTGGTCATTTACAGTCGGTATGTAATTTAAATACCAGAACATTTTTATTAATAAAACTGTTTTATTCAACCGCAACTCTTCTAGGGAGACTGTACATATTTTTGGACTCTGTGAATTTATGCTAATTCAGCCAAAAGAGCGTAGGTCAGGGTCAGGGTTAGACTAGAAGGCCTGGCTCGCAATTACCATTCTAATTCATGCCGAAAGTGTTCAATGGGGTTAGGTCAGGGACTTGTGTAGGCCACTCATTCAATTAGTGTCCTCCAAATCTAGGTTTCACAATCTATGGTGCTCTTAGAGATTATTGTAAATAACATCCACCAAAATTAAACCAGGAATGAAATACCACTTAAATTCTGTTAAACTTTAAGGAACTATATTTGGCAATTACTTCACTTCCTGTTCTACTAAGATTTAAAAATTAGGTAAACACGCATTCAATACCCCTTTGTCATCAAACACCATGAAGAAAACAAAATACCTGGCAGTTTAAAAGAGACAGATGGACATTCATAAATCTGGTAATGGCTACAAGAAGATCCACAAATGATGGAATATACTACTGAGCACTGTCAGGGCAATAATTTCAAATCAAAAGATATTCAACCAAATGTTTGTAACCTGTAACAATTCTAACTTCACACTTCAATATTTATTAACACAACATACCATCGTTCTATCAGTGATATATTCTCAGTCCGTGAGAATCAGATTAAGACTGTCATTGATAGCCGGATGGTGCATCCGTGCAGATTTCAGAAATGTTAAGATTGAAACCACGTAACTGATATTCATAATGTAAAATGTAAGTTGTATACCAAAAGCAATTAGGCTGTCCATAAGTTGTCAGGTGAAAGTATTTTTATTTTACTATTTTCATTGAAATACTGGTGATTTCACCGTTGTATTTAGAGCATAATTAAAGACAGCTATATATCCTACAGAATGAACACTTGCTCAGGCTCAACCCTGCCCTCCCTAAATGAGAGCACTGCCTAATGGGAGAGAGCGAAAGTAATTACTTTAACCGATTCAGTAACATAGAAAAATTCTCGATATTCATCGTGTTTCTCCTTTAGTCAGGTTTTATCAGAGGTAAATCCACATTCTTGATTGATTAATAGCTAACATTGCAGAAGGTTTTACAATATCAGACCCTCCACTGTGTTTTGCTATCTCAACCCCTCACAAAGGTGTATTACACTGGCGTGTTCATTGAAAGTGCACGCTCGTAGGCGTGCGCGCGTGCACACTGAGTAATTGCTATTTCGGCGTTTTAATCGGAGTCATAAATCACCAGACGTCATAAGATGGCGGCGGTGATGCTCTAGCGGTGTGGATGAGTGACGGTAGCGCCGATGCATCATCAGGATGAGCCCTGAGGGGAAATCACAGGGCCCAGCTACCCACCCGTTGCTATGTCAACACGACAGCTCCTCAGCACACATTTGCTACTAAGCCAGTCTGTTGTGTGGCTCTTGGTGTCCAGCTGCGTAAAAAAAAAGTTTGTCTATAAACACAGTGGGCATTAAAGCTCTGCTATGCCTAACTGTATGCTGTATATTGATTGAGAGTACAGTACGTCTCATCTTGTGAGGCTAGCTTTCCAGTTTGAAAACTAAGGGAAATAACAGAAACAACCCTGAAGGGGTGTGGGGGGGTGGATATGACTCATCTTGGGTGTTGGTGTGTTAGAGACAATGAACAGCTTTAAAGCTGGAGCCTGGAAAGAGGGCCAGATGGGAACGGATCTGGAATTTTGTCTTTGCCTCATTGTGGCCTCCGTGAACACATGTCTGCTGTATACTAAGGATGATCAGTACAACCAGTTCTGAGAAATGTCTTCAAATGTTAGGGGAACGCCTTCATTGGAGTACCATAACTGTATAATATGTGGAACCGTTAGTCTTTGCACATTTCCTCAGCTCTCCATTTTTAAGAACTGTCGATAAGTGACGCGTCCCCAGGGGATGTTGCTAGGGCCCAGCAGTGCTGGGAAGAAAAGCCTGTTTCCATGGAGGTAGTCGAAGGACAGTTATGCCTATTCATTTTCATCCTTTGTTCATTTGTTCGTTATGGAGAATGTTAAATAATTTGTTCTTGCCTTTCTATTTGAGTGTTTTTGTGAATCGTTTGTGACACAACTTCAACATACTTTGTTCCCACTTACTGAAAGTCTGGCTTGCAGCAGTTAGTTCTTTCCTGAATTTAAGGACATTTATAAAACATTTTTTACCGTATTATGGATTAATTTGATGAGCTTTCAGTTGTATTGTTGACATTAAGCAGGGTTATATTCTTATAGTAATTTCTAAATGGACGGTGGGTTTTTCCCCATGCTGCTTTTGATTTTGCCTCAACTCCACTTAAAATAAAGCAGAAATGTCTAATTTAATCACCTACGTATTAGGTGATCTTTTTGAGATGGAACTCTTAACTATCAATTTAATTCATAAACTACACTGCTCAAAAAAATAAAGGGAACTCTAAGAACACATCCTAGATCTGAATGAATGAACTAATCGTATGAAATACTTTCGTCTTTACATAGTTGAATGTGCTGACAACAAAATCACACAATAATTATGAATGGAAATCAGTGGAAAACCACACTACAGGCTGATCCAACTGTGATGTAATGTGCTTAAAACAAGTCAAAATGAGGCTCAGTAGTGTGTGGCCTCCACGTGCCCGTACGACCTCCCTACAATGCCTGGGCATGCTCCTGATGAGGTGGCGGATGGTCTCCTGACGGATGTCCTCCCGGACCTGGACTAAAGCATCCGTCAACTCCTGGACAGTCTGTGGTGCAACGTGGCATTGGTGGATGGAGCGAGACATTATGTCCCAGATGTGCTCAATCGGATTCAGGTCTGGGGAACGGGCGGGCCAGTCCATAGCATCAATGCCTTCCTCTTGCAGGAACTGCTGACACACTCCAGCCACATGAGGTCTAGCATTGTCTTGCATTAGGAGGAACCCAGGGCTAACCGCAACAGCATATGGTCTCACAAGGGGTCTGAGGATTTCATCTCAGTACCTAATGGCAGTCAGGCTACCTCTGGCTAGCACATGGAGGTCTGTGCGGCCCCCCCAAAGAAATGCCACCCCACACCATTACTAACCCACCGCCTAAGCGGTCATGCTGGAGGATGTTGCAGGCAGCAGAACATTTTCCACAGCATCTCCTGGTAGCGCCTCCATGCTCTGGACACTACGCTGACAGACACGGCAAACCTTCTTGTCACAGCTCGTATTGATGTGACATCCTGGATGAGCTGCACTACCTGAGCCACATGTGTGGGTTGTAGACTCCGTCTAATGCTACCACTAGAGTGAAAGCCCCGCCAGCATTCAAAAGTGACCAAAACATCAGCCAGGAAGCATAGGAACTGAGAAGTGGTCTGTGGTCACCACCTGTAGAACAACTCCTTTATTGGGGGTGTCTTGCTAATTGCCTATAATTTTCACCTGTTTTCTGTTCCATTTGCACAACAGCATGTGAAATTGATTGTCAATCAGTGTTGCTTCCTGAGTGGACAGTGTGATTTCACAGAAGTGTGATTGACTTGGAGTTACATTGTGTTTAAGTGTTCCCTTTTTTTGAGCAGTGTAGTATCCTAGGCTATGCTTAGATCACACGGAAATTAATGAGTGGTTCACCGAGGCGCTGTGAAACGGCCCAGGACCATTTAACATTGTAGAGGGGAGTGGAGAGACATGACGCGTAACATGTTATTATGTAACATAGAGCAGGTATGACAGAAGTATAAAGCACCATCTTAATTGTTCCCTCCTATTACAATATTCAAACTACCTCAGTCAGTCCATTCAGTGTTGAACTTGTAGGCTATTCATAAGGAATGGATCATTTCAAGTTCACTGCACAATGTTCTGTCAGGCTGGTGGTCATGTTCAAATAATGGATGCTTCACAGTAGTCTGGTGGTCTAAGTCACTTGCTTTGGGGTGCATTTACTGCAACAGCATGGGTTTAAATCCCGCCAACAATTTTAATGCAAAAAGTATTGATTTTTCAACACTTTCGTGTCCAATAAGGCATAAAATGTCTGAAGCAGATAAAAAGTGAAATTGACACTGACCAAATTATTGATGATGACTGATAATCTTTGTTGACGGTATAACGTGCTATTTCTCATGAGTGTAAAATTCCTTTGTTGTCCTCTCGTACTGCATTGAAATTGACGGAGGCACAAACCAACCTTCATAGTTTTTCCCTCCTTCACGCTGGTCAGGTTTGTGACGTCTGAGGAAAAGAAGAAGCAGGGTATCCAACGAGACAACGAGGTGCTGCTTCAGAGACGCAAGGACCAAATCCAGCCTGGGGGCACCACGCTTAGTGTCACCGTGCCCTACAGGGTCATCGACCAGCCCCTCAAACTGGCCCCCCAGGACTGGTGAGGCACCACGGCCATATACTTCCTCATGAAGTCACATGATTTACATCCTGCCCTTACTAATGACAACGTCAAGTAAAACATGCTTACTATTCCTGTTTTGTGTGGTGGTTTACCATAGCTATTATAAGTTGAATGACCTGATTATATCTTGTTGCATGTTTACTAAAATACTAATGTACCTGAAGCTGATGTGATAGTACTGCTTTATTTGCTCTATCAACCAGCTCTGTAAACCATATGACATCCAATTATGTTCATAATTTTAAATATAACTTACAATGCAAATACGGTACAAAATAAGCTCACGTTTTACTGCGCGGTACACATGCAAAGAAGCCTGATTGTATGGTTTGTGAATGCTAAAAGGATTTAACTGTGTGTTGAGCAGGGATCGTGTGGTGGCTGTTTTTGTACAGGGCCCTGCCTGGCAGTTCAAGGGCTGGCCCTGGCTGCTTCCTGATGGGTCTCCTGTGGACATTTTTGCCAAAAGTGAGGATCCTCCATTTCTATTTGACTTGTTCCTAAGAATTTTCCCATTTCTATTGTAAACTCACCAAGAAAGGAAATGTTCTCTAACTTTCAACTGCTCTTATTGATCGCAAACTAAATGTGTAAATATTTGTATGAAATGAATTTTTTTTTATGACTAAGACATGAACTGAACAAGCTCCCCAGACATGTGACTAACAGAAATGGAATAGTGTGTTCCTGAACAAAGGGGGGTTCTAAATCAAAAGTAACAGTCAGTATATGTTGTGGCCACCAGCTGCATTAAGTACAGCAAAGCATCTCCTCATAGACTGCACCAAATTTGCCAGGTCTTGCTGTGATGTTACCCCACTCTTCCACCAAGGCACCTGAAGTTCCCTGACATTTCTGGGGGGAATAGCCCTAGCTCTCACCCTCAAACAGGTCCACGACATGCTCAATGGGATTGAGATCCGTGCTCTTTGGTAGTCATGGCAGAACACTGACATTCATACTGATAACTGCTCACAGCACTTTGCCCAAGTTGGTCGCGTCTTTCACGCTAGTGGAACGTGTGCAGATTATCGGGTCATATTGATGGGAATTTTCAGGGCAACTTTAACTCTATTTATTGCTGCTGTACTGACAGCTACTATAATTCAGCCAGCATGATGTATTAATAAGTGGACTAACTATCCACTACAAAACGATCAACGATATTAGACAAAGGATACCAGTTATATTTTTTGTCAATGTTTTATTCTGAAGGTCGGCTATGGGTGTTTTGCTAGGTGTGGATATGCTATACAGTAGAATACCTTTACTTCATTGATGTTTCTTAATTTCTGTTAATACTTATCCTTTGTTACAAATACTATTTTTTTACTTGTGAACTGTCCGCTGTGATTAGAAAGAAGAAACTTAAGGAAAAGTTTATAATGTGATAGTGATCGCATAGATACATTCATGCATATGAAGGTTCGATACTTGCATCATGATTCTTCAATGTTCCCCAACACGAACTGCCATTTATACTCTCATTTATACTGCCTTACTCTACATCATGGAACTCCTGGTCAAATAGAATGTATTTTAAAAACTTCATAAGGCTGGTTTTGGAGCATAAAAAAGAAAATTGTACACACAATCTTGTGTTCAAAGGTTTTGGGGTCACCAAGATATGTTACGCTTTCTACAAAATTCAATACCTTCTTTCACCAAGAAAGCATTACATTTATTACAATGTATGTCCAAGTCATTACTAATTTTGAAAATCTATCACTGTTGGAAATGACAGATTTATTATCAAAGCAGCCATTACTTCAGTTTCTTAATGATGAAATATTCTAATTCATCAGTAATAAATCACATTTTGACAATTTATGATCAATGTAATGCTTATTTGGTTAATGCTGGTATCAATCAAAATTTGACACAATTTTTTTAAATGTGAGTGTAAGTTTATTTTGCTTCAGATCTGCAAAGTAGTTAAAATGCTGTCAGTTCCATGAAGAGATGACTGACCACAAAAGGTACTAGTAAGGCCAGGAGTAGTTGGAGCACTCAACAAAAGGAAATAAATTACTTATCGGTCTTTAATCAATCAAGAACTAGCAGGTCACCTACTGGGTTAGTGTCTTAATGACCGTTCCACAGATGCATGTTCATTCATTGTTGATGGTTCATTGAACAAGCATGGAAAACATTGTTTAAACCCTTTACTGTGAAGATCTGTTAGGATTTTTATCAATCCTTTCAAATAGTGTTCTGAAAAAGGGACATTTCTTTTTGTGCTAAGTTTATTTGTTCTTAAGAACCTCTTATTTCTATTGTATTTTTCCTAAGTATCCTCCCATTTCTGGTCTTATGTATTCGATTAGTTCCTAAGACACTTTACCTTTTAACATACAAGGCACTTTATTTTTGACAGTTTTGGGATCTATTCAAAATTGGTAACTACAAGTCATTGCCATGGTTACCCATTTCAGATCTGTAAAGGGCTCCTGACCTGCGAAATCTAACCAATAAGGCAGACTTAGTGACTGTTTTAGAGCTAATCTGAACAACCCACGTAAGTCTGAACATGACCACTTGCTTGGTGTTTTTGATTTCTGCAGTTCGAGCTTTCCATCTGAAGTATGATGAGCAGAAGATGGACCCCAACGTACAGAAGTGGGACGTGACCGTCCTGGAACTCAGCCACCACAAGCGGCATCTCGACCGGCCCATGTTTCTTAAGTTCTGGGAGACCCTCGACAGGTGTGATTTTAAAAGCATTTTTTGCGCCAATATATGCTCAATTACACAATGGGGTCAAATCCAAATGCATCTGTGTGTTATTAATTTTAGTCATTTAGCAAACGATCATATCCCGAGCGACTTATATTAAGAACAGGGACATCCCCCTGGAGCAACTTGGTGTGAAGTGCCTTGCTCAAGGACCCAACGACATCTTGCACAGACAGGAATCAAACCAGCAACCTTCCGACTATAATTCTGACTCCCTAATCCACTGAGCCATCTGCTCCCAAAATAATTTTTCTCTTCTTGCACTGGCTGATGATTTAAATGAAATGTCAAAGTATATACTGAGAGGAGCAATCAAAAGAGCACAAATATAAACTAGTATATTCTGGGTTTAGGTATTGAGTTATTTTCATGTGGATGAGATTCCCTAATGTGTTTTTTCCCTTCCTGGTCCAACAGATACATGGTGAAACACAAATCCCATCTGAGGTTCTAAACTTGGGTCGTGCCCTCCTTTCTCCACGTATCCCACAAGGCATTCCGGAACCGCTTGCCCCAAACCTAGCCCCCGTCTCATCAGGGCTCCAACTAGAAGAGAACCGTCCCACCCCTCCAGCGCTGTGAGGTCCCAGAACAGAACCCTATGTAATCATCACCTTACCTGGACTACATGGGGTTTATTAGATTCAAGCATCAGATACAATATGTCAATCTGAAATTGCAGATTGTCTTTTCAACTTTTCATGTTGTTGGGGGTGGGAAGAAAATACCAAAACTCGATTTTCTTACTGTAAACTAGGTTACTATGGAGATGGATTGAAAAGGGAGGAAAAAGAAATGGGGTGAATGATGGATGTACAGAAGGAACAGCCCTTATTTCCTTCTGTGAAATTGAACCCTGTAAATTCCCTTTGAAACATGAGCTGTATTAGGTACAGTAGCCCTTTGGAAATCTGCTGGTACAAATAAAAGGCACTGCTGAGAATAAGGAAAATGAGATCTGTCACTGTTTCATTTTGCAGATTTTTTACTTTTCTTAGAAAGGACTGTCTATTGTTTTTCCCCCTACTTTGCATTTTAACACCTTATTTCCAAAATATTGTGTGAGGGTTTTGCCAAGGTCTGGTTGTAATGAATGCTGTATGGGAACTGGGCACTGTTTGGGTGTCAACCCTGGGTTGTGAGAGTGGAGTGATGCAGTCTCGTAGCTGAAGTTGTTACAAGTGATCCAAATGTAAATAGCAAATAAATATGAGCCAGACTTTTTTTGAACAGACTGAAGATCAAATAAGCTTGTCTCCTGTTGTTGTTGCATAACACAGATCTTTTACGCTTCATTGGTAATGATGAGTTAACATTTTCCAGATGGACTTTGAGTCTTCATGTTTCTTTTTATGGCCTGCACACCAGTCAGGCCATAACGTTGAGAAGGTGTTTCTTTTCATTTACTGTTGTGCAAATTAATTGAACAAAGGCAGACACTGTTTTATTTTGTGTTCACAGTGCAAATGCATAATAAAAGCTGGTAGAAAAACAACTGTCATATTGCTGTTTCGATCTTTGTCTTTTGTTCAAATAATGTATGCTAAATTTATCAACTGTTACTCTCAGAAAATCTACTTGCATGTTTAAATGCATTTTTGTTTTTACATATCGTTTTGTTTTTAAAGTAGACTATGTAGCCCATTGTGCTATGTTCATCAGTTGAAGGAAAGCAGGACAGGCAACCAATATTTGGAGAAACGTCTAAATAATTACTTGATGTTTCAACGACTAGTGTGTATTTGTATAGGATTAACATTACCTATGTCATTCCAAATTTTTCAATCTATTTCATTTTCAGCAAAATTGACCTGCAAATATTTGTATGAACATAAAGATGTAACAACTAAGACAAACTGACCCAACATCCACAGACGTGACTAACAGAAATCGAATGTGTCCTTGAACAAAGGGGGATGATACTCAAAATTAACAGTACGGCCGCAGGCCTGAACTAACGCCGCCGGGCCTTTTGATCCGCCTGCGTGGGATTTTAAATTGTATTCGACAATTTTTACTAAACTCTCCATATCCCTTGTCTTGATTCGCAGGTGTCGACGACTAGGCTAAATGGCCTTGAAACAAACAGTGGTGATTACATTCTGAGAAGCAAAAACAAGGACATGTTAGAACTAAGGTAGCCTATAAGCCAGTGGTCCTCAAACCCTTCCACGGAGGGCCTAGTGTATGGAGGTTTTTGCGTTTACCTTGTACAAGGCTGATGGAGTAGCTCACTAATTGGTTAGGATCTCCCACACCTGCTAGTCTAGGGCCTAATTATGTTCTAATTGAAGGGAAAGACCAAAAACCAACATACACTAGTCCCTGCATGGAAGGGTTTGAGGACCACTGCTATGAGCATTTCTGCTGGCTACACATTTATTGTTACTAGTACTGCTGAGTTTTAGAGCTATCCTGCGTGTGAATGTAGCCTAATGAATTAGCTGTCAATTGAATTGAAACGAAGGGCCAAAAGCCATAACAGAATTTCAGGAATTCTATTAAGCTGTTGCATATTGGCTGGTTGAAAATAATGACGATTAAGGAATCACATACTGATATACTTTCGATACCTGTTCAACAGTGAATGATTACCTGATGTTGATAGACTAATACTGATACAGTTAATATTTAGACTTTCACAACAGTCCTGTTTTAATGTGTTATGTATCTATATATAGCTACAGTGCCTTGTGAAAGTATTCTGCCACCTTGAACTTTTCGACCTTTACCCACATTTCAGGCTTCAAACAAAGATATGAAACAGTAATTTTTTGTGAAGAATCAACAACACACAATCATGAAGTGTAACGAAATTTATTGGATATTTCAAACTTTTTTAACAAAAAAAAACTGAAAAATTGGATGTGCAAATTTATTCAGCCCCCTTAAGCTAATAAGCTGTGTTTTCCTGTTTATGTAAAGCACATTGAATTGCCATTGTGTATGAAATGTGCTATATAAATAAACTTGCCTTGCCTAATACTTTGTAGCGCCACCTTTTGCTGCGATTACAGCTGTAAGTCACTTGGGGTATGTATCTATCAGTTTTGCACATTGAGAGGCTGAAATTTTTGCCCATTCCTCCTTGCAAAACAGCTCGAGCTCAGTGAGGTTGGATGGAGAGCGTTTGTGAACAGCAGTTTTCAGTTCTTTCCACAGATTCTCGATTGGATTCAGGTCTGGACTTTGACTTGGCCATTCTAACACCTGGATATGTTTATTTGTGAACCATTCCATTGTAGATTTTGCTTTATGTTTTGG
>JACXGM010003371.1:0-42126 GCA_016801145.1 Umbra pygmaea
AGTTGTAATTTTTCGGTTTCAACTTAAAAGCAGGTTGTAGGAGGTAAATGAAAAAGTACACTTTTGTTGGTGCCATTTTAGGCTAATAGAATTGTAAGCTTAATTCACAGCAAAACAGGCTGTTCGAACGTTCTATTCAATTCATTTGCTATGGCCTCGCGCTCGCGTTCTAGCTCACTAAGCGTTCGATGGCCGTTTTACTGCTCAGGGTGAATTTAAAAGCGTTCTATTGTCCAGCCTAATGTTAGAGTTATCAAGGGTACAGTTTTATCTTGAAATAGTATTTGAAACTGTTACATCAACACCCAGAATGTATGCCTATTTGTCCAACATCTCTGCTTGGATGTCAGCCCACCACCTCAAGATAAACCTTGAGAAGACAGAGCATCTCTTCCTCCAGTAAAATGCCTATAAAGATTTCTTCATCACACTTCACATTTCTCTGTCCCGCTCCCAGAGAACAAAGACCATTGGCGTGACACTGAACAACACCCTGTCATTCTCTGCTAACATCATTGCAGTGACTCGCAGCAGGTTCATGCTTTACTACATTGATATGATGACCTCATCTCACACAAGGAAGTGTTAGGGGTACTCATTCAGACACTCATCAACTCAAGTCCAGACTACAACTCACTGATAGTTACCATCTTACTTGTGCCATTAAACACTTGCAAATTTTCAAGGATTTAGCATCTGCCTACTGTTCATCATCACTTGGTTCTAGTTTAAGATACCATCCACTAAGATTGAATTATCAATCAAACCAGCCTCTCCTTTTCAGGTAATGCTCAAACCCTACATCCAATTTCAAGTACTTTCCTCTACCATATCTGGTCTCTTGGCTGGAGTCCATTGTCAGTTTTAGAAATTGTCTGAAAGCCGACATTTTTAAAAACATTGTAAAATAATCACACTTTCCACCCCAACACACAATGTTGCATTGGTGAAGTAATTCTTGCAATATAAATGATATACAGGTATTTCTTTGGCACTACCTTGGCTATTACATTGAGTGAAGTGTACTTACGCTTAATAGGTTGTGTGGTCGTCCAACCTAGCAATTTGAAGATGAATGCTAAAGCAATTTATTGAATGCTAAAGCAATTTATTATGTTTAAAAACATTTACAATGTTTACATTTACAATGTTTTTAAACATTGTTAATCTTTAAAAATTAAAGGTTTTGTTTTAGCCATAAACAGTGGTCAATGGAGATTGGATTCTATGCCCAAAATATATTTTACAGTCCTCTAGTCGTTTTCCATTGTGTTTTATTTCATTTATCTGGGTGTGTTAATATAATTCCAACTTTTTAAAAATAATTTATGTCACCCAATCATGCTTACAAAGAAAGCAATTAAAACGTATATGTGTCTGATGTATTTTGAAAGCTGCTGATTTTGTGCTTTTGCACACGAGGATGTTATACCATAGGATTCTACAGTATACTCCTTTGGCTGGCAAAGTGAAAAGGTAATATGTCCACTTGACCAGAAAGTCTATGACATAATATATACAGTATATATGTCTGTCTCTGAAATGTATCTTTCCCCACTGCCATATCACAATTGATTCGTTTTCACAAATTGAGCATGTCTGCTGTGGCCGAAGGTTTAATTTCATACTGTATGTGGTGGGATGTGTAACCTGGTGCATCATTGTTGTAACTCAGTCTCCATTAAATGAGAGAGGTTTGTACTTTGATATGCAGCTCTACATAAGGTAGGTTGCTATTCAAATGGTGACTTGATTCTGAACAAACTCGTCTTTGAGTTGAACGTGTTTTAACAATTTTTTTGTTAATAAAATGTTAACACAATAGTACATTTTTGACCATTAATGTTTTGACATTTTAGGTGAAGCCGAGCTTCCCTTGCAGTCTTAAAGAAATCGCACTTGGAAGAGACACAATGATTGTCTCGAGCAAAGTGGCTCACAAGTAGAACAAGTTAACCAACAACTTAGAAGAAGTTGCGATACAAATTTCAAGATCATGGTGATAAACGACTATGACTGTTTTTTCACTACAAATGACTACCGAATACCAAATGACTGCAGTTTATTTTCATTATATTTATCATAAATATCAAAAGTCATGAATTTACAAATGCTATTTAAATGGGAGTTTTCAATAAACTATATTGATAAAATTATTTTATTTAAAATGTTTTATGTTAAAACAACATTATTATTATTTTCCAATGAAATACATCAATTTATAGAAACACAATTTGGTCTTTAAAAAGCACTGGTATTTTTCAAACAACTTGTTATGATAAGGAAGGGTTATCTTATAATCAGGGTCATCTTATGTTTGGACAAATATGGTATTTCTCTTGGCTTGTAATTCTTGTTTGTATTTTCTCTATACTGTATATACAAACATATTAGACATGGTGCCTATTATGTAAATACCCACATGGAAGGATCATATATCTACATATATTGCGAAAAAATATATTTTTATATCTGCTTATATTTTTTTAAACAAATACACATATATTTATTATTTTTTTAGACTGTCTTTGTTTTACTAAAAACATTACAGACAGGAATTACGAAGTGAAAATTACAAACTAACAACTCTGCAGTGTTGTAGGACATCATCCTGCACAAAACCAACAATTCCCAGAAGGGATATAGCTACGTTTTAAAAAACGAATAGGAAAATAATGAGGAAAAAAAGTCAAAAACTTTGATGCGCGATATCTCCGGCTCTGATGAACCCACATAGACAATCTACTACTTGTTTATTCTATTATCTAGTCATATCTTTAAAGTACTTTTGTAGACAAATAGCATTCCTGTTGTTTTCATAATAGGTCTCTTTTGAAATGTAAACTTGGAGTACAAAGTGGATCATTATACTGAAACTGAAAAATGTTATGCTGTTTAACAATGACTAAAGTCAACCTTGGAGTTTGGTAAACATTCCAGTACTGGCAGCTGTATGGTATATACAGTGAATAAAGGCCTGTATTAAATGGAGATGACTGACCATGCCCAGTTGTTTTTGCTTACAACACATTTTATTTTAAGATCGTAGTATGTATTTTTTACAGTAGTTAATGTAATGCAATATGGCTTAAACTGGTGGTTATTTCTGGTTTGTTCCATTGCCAAAAATAGTTATAATTTCACAACAACAAGGAGGTTCTCATGAAAAATAATTTCTTGAAGGTTTATTCCATAATGTGTTGATAAGAAGTGCTTAAAATGCTGAATAAACACATTTCATTATCTTAACATATCATATTACATGTTAAATATATAATATGCAATGTATTGTGGGAAGCACGTTATATATTTCAGTAACATATTCAGGACACATATGTACATATATGTTGAGAAATCATATACATACTGTATATGTACATATATTTTTTGCATGATTTGTCCGTGTGGGTAATTAGTAAAACACAAATGACAAAATAACTTTCCTGCCCATCACCTGGGAGTGTGTGTGTTTAGATTTCCTTAGTGGTGTTGAAAATATAAACCAGAAATTGAAACAGTTGAACCCTGTACGCCATGTGGGTATTGCCCAATACTCCCGTGTGGATATGTTTTCTTAGATATCCTCCTACATAATGACTACATTAAATCGGTAGATAAAGTGCAAAATATGTTTATTCAGAAAGCTGAATCTGGATAAGACTTTTTAAATAAACTTTACATGTTAGTGATGAGTCTTCACGGTCAGATTTAGAAAGCACTTAACGTTCTGTTAGGTCAGGCTCCTGTGAAGGTTAGGTCCTGACTAGCTGTAACCTACAGCTGTTCTGCTACTGAGTCATGTACAATAGTAGTAATGAATGTGTATGCTGTGGATTGTGGACAAGCAACATGTTTTTTTTGAACAACTGTTCAAATGTTTATTTTCTGTGTCTGTGAATAATAGTATGTATTATTCTGTAACATTAATTGTTTAGTGTACCTCTGTGCAGTAAAACTACAATTAAATTCATATTCTGGTTGTATGTTTTATATTTATATGAATACCCACTTTAACAAGGTCACAGTTGTTAAGAGAGCACAGCGGCATCTGTATAAACTCAAGAGGGTGAAGAAGGGCCCTCACGGGGTTCCACAAGGGCTTCCTCAAGAGCGTACTGACATGCTGCATCACAGCCTGGTTAGGCTCAAAGGTGATTGGCCACAGGGCTCGGCAGAGGGTTATACGTTGAGCTGAATGTGTCATTGGGGTCTCCCTGTGTCCCGTTGAAGACACCTACAATCCCCAGTGCACATTAAGGCAATAATGATCATCAACAATGTCAGCCACCCGTTCCAACCACTCAGTTCCAGTAGACGTTGCCAGTACAGGAGAACCCTCTTAACACCAGCCAGACTAGGTAACAGCTTCTGACTCAGGCATACACCATCGCCTCAAGCATAATATGCTACTCTACATAATTGATACCGACAATTGAATTGCACCTTAACCATCACACGTTATCAAATACTGTTGTGTAATGTCTACGTGTAGGGTCCATTTTCATACATTGTACTGTTTCTATTAGCTATTGTGTTTTTTGCATCTTTGCATCATCTTTAATTACTTTAATGATTGGAGACATGGCTTAAAAGGTTAGTAACTTAAGGGTGTTGTTTTATATTTGTATCCCGAGCGGGTCTATAGCTTCATAAATGTTATTGTTTCTACTAAGATCTTCCCTATGTTAAAATAATTGGAGACTGTAGTAAAGGGTTACACTTGTTTTTTCAGAGGTGCACATTACAGTTTTAAATCCTTGTAACAGATCAATGTGCGTTCAAAGCTGACAAATATGGACCAAGTAGTGGCGGGGCTGTCTTGTCCCGTCGTCAAATGGCTGACCCCTAAATGGCAAATCTATACGTTTGTGTGTCAATCCCCCTGACAGATCCAGATGAGGCAACCAGGGAAGTGAGAGAGCATTCATTATTAGATGTTGAGCTCAGTGCGACAGTTAATCTTTGTCATTTTGCTTCCTGGAGACGTTTGGTTCTGCCACCCGGATCGGAGTCAGGTCACAGCTCTTGACCCTTAGCTGACAATATAAATTCAGCTCATGCTGCTTGTCTGGGGCTGATGGTAATTTGTGATCAAAGTGCATGTTCCTCTGGATCCGCTGGCCAGGTACTGTTTGTGTGTTAGTTGCGTGTATCTGGGTGCAGGTGCTGAGGGTGTGGGTGTCTTTGCCCCACAAGTTGAAAGTTTCCCCTGCTGCGAGAACAATCAACTGAACAGCTTCAGAAGGCTGTCGACTAGTTCCAGTGGGAAGGCATTACTGAAAAATTGTCTGTGAATGTTTCTGCTGACTTACCACTTCAGACTCATTATCTTTGTGCAGCCCACTGATTGTGCAGCTACTGCCCTACTAATATGTTCATGTGCCAGTGGCCACAGAATATCAGATGCGTTGAAAGTTGAAAGAAGTTTGTTTCAACCGACACTGGCTCGTGGCTCCTATGATAATCGTTATTATTTGAAGCCCCTTAGAGAGATTGTAGAGGACCTTCTGTGATGCACAAGAGCACAGAGCCAAGCTGGGCAGGGTGCATCTTAAACTAGGTGGAAAGAGAACTGATTGAGTCACACACACAAACCAAGCGACACCACGCTACATAGACAACAGAAATTACACTCCTGGAGGGAACATTCTGACAGAATTGGGGCAGCAACTCTCATTGCCCTTTGGAGTTTCCCTCATAACCATGCAACAAAGAAACAAACAAATAAATATAGTATATGTCTGGTCTTTTGAATGGACATTGTGTGTATAATAGCTAGCATATATTGGTGAAGATTTATTAAATGCAGACACACTGCCCTAGCGTCCGGATATGCACTCTCATACAGGTTTTGGCAGTAAAAAATAGGATTTCTAAAGCTACTTACGCCTTGATTTTTGTAAAAATTATAATGCTGTTGTATTGTCATTCATGTGTAGTCCCACCATGCACCAAACCTTGACTACAATTATTCCTTCATTCTTTATGATGGTGGTAAGGAATCCTTCCAAATGACAATAATACATTTTCAAATGTTATATTTGATTTCTCGCCCTGGGTTTATTTTGCTCCATTTTATAGTCTCTCTTTATTTATCAGAATTCGTTTCCTGGACAGAGGAATATGGCAACAGGTTGAAAGACGTAATGAGGAGAAACTCTAGAGTCTTTCATAAAATGAAGATTAATGAAGCACACGGTGTCAGTGTCAAGTTTGTGCCACACTCTCCTGGAGACGAGCATGGTGTGTTTGCAGAGAGGGGCCCTGTGGAGCCGCTTCTGCCAACGTGAACACACAGGTCTCATGATCTGGAGATAGGAGCCAGGGTTGAGCTAGGATCCTTGTGTGGATGTGCATTGTGTGTGTGTTTGATTTTGTTTGTGTGCGTGCATGTTTGTGCATGAGTGTGTTTGTGGATTGGGGGGGTTGGAAGGACACTGTTTGCTTTGTCTGAGCCAGTGAATGGGGGGAGGGGTTTGGGGAGTTGTATGTTGGGAAGGGAAGTAGACATGTTGACTGTAAAGTTCAAATATATAGCAGCAGCAGATACACATCACAGGCGGAACCCAACAACTGCTCCATCTGGAAACCCGGCGCTCGGCTCGAAGCACAGCTCTGTGCCGCTGCATGCTGCTGTCTCCACGACAACGCCCTGGGAGTGGCACAGCGCGCTCATCACGGTGCAGCGGGTAGAGCGGGAAGATGGTTCATGCACTGTATTGTCTGTGAAAATATCACAGCCCCAACTGTAAATATAGAATCTTCTGTGTTGTTAAGAAAATTGGACCACATGGATTGGATGTTTTTATGGTTCGTCACTGGAAATCTGCACATTATATACATTATGTTAAAAAATGACAAAGGTGGTTCATAGGATTTTTATTTATTTCTCAATACATTGTCAGCACAGTGGTGATAATGGATTTTGTGCTTACTGATTATAATGTACATTCAGAAAATATCCTGTTTTTCACAGATTTGTTGAACTAATGTGTTCAGCAGTGACTGAAAATGTTTTCCTACAGGATAATACCAGGTTTAGAAGTGAAAGCAACAAAGCATAGCAATGCTATTGTTACTAGAGTTCTTGTTGCTTAGTGCATTGATTGAACCTGACATTTCAGTACTAACTACTATGTTGCTTTTCCACTGATGAGATACAACGTTTCTCACCAAAACACCAGTTAAAGTTTCCATTGAAAAGCACTCAGTGCTACTTGGCTTCTAAGCTTTGGTCGACTAGACCGGAGGATCCCAAAGTGTGGAAAATAGGCTATGTCCTGAAACACGGATGATCCATGCTTTTTTGTGTTTTACCAGCTTCAGGCTAATCCAGCTCATTAAATTTAGTGTGTTTGTTTAATATGGAAAGCATTAATTTAAACCTACCGGTACTCCACTCCTTTTCTTCAGGACGGCGACGTGTGAGCTGCCGTGTGAGCTGCCGTGTGAGCTGCAGCTGAAATAATAACAATTTAACAATCACGGATAATAACAATCCATCACGGTTTTAATGGAAAAATTTGTTTATTCAAACATTTTATAAAAAATGTTTATTTAAACAATTGGGAAAATGCCAGAAGATTCTGCTCTCCTGATACGCACAAACAAAACATACACAGCTCCATTCCTTCCAAACATGTCTCTCCTCTGAAAGTTGTCTGAAACAGATATACAAGTTGCCTAATAGATCAGTACAGTAGTTAGCGTCGATCATCATTTTAATTCCATACGTGGTCAAGGGTTGAGCCCTGCTTGATTGTGAATTTTATTGACAGGTTGGATTTATGGAGCGATCAATAGAACAATTACAAATATAAGTGGGATCAAGAGGAAAAGAGGATTTTTTTAAATTTACTTATTTTTATTTCACCTTTATTTAACCAGGTTAATCGATTGAGAACAATGTTTAGATTGAGAACAATGGGCACCCAATGGCATCCATTAGCATTTAGGCTAGCGGAACATAACAAACTTACCAGTGCAATGAGGTAGCACATTAGCTTGAGCTAATGTCACACTATTAGTTACAGTCAACAATCACAGAATTGAATCTCAACACTGGGTTTATGTAAACTGACGGATGCAATCTTGCTCATTTTGGGATATGGTGTCAGTAAAAACCTTCTGCATCTGAGTAACTTCCCTGCTTGATACTGAAGTTTGAAGTTGACAGGGCTACAAGCCACCTGTAGCTCATGGCATCCATCTTGGCTGTGGTCAATATATATATATGTCAGAGGTTTACTGTCAGTGACTACAGTGAACTGGGTGCCATACAAATAGTCACTAAATTTCTCAGTCACTGCCCACTTCCAGTCAAGGAACTCTAACTTGTGGGCTGGGTAATGTGACTCACTTCTGGATAAGCCTATACTAGCATAAGCAATGACTCTCATTTCACCCTGTTGTTCTTGATATAGGGCTGCCCCTAAGCCTGTTGTACTGGCGTCAGTATGAATAATGTACTGCAACTTGGGATCAGCAAAGCCCAAAACAGGAGCAGTAGTGAGCTTCTCTATAATTGTCTTAAAAGCGTGCTCACAGTCAGGCGGCCAGCGCTCACCGAACGGGTTCTTGGGAACGTGGTATTGCTGAGGCTTTGTCTTTGGTTTAGCACTCATGCGCAGAGGTGGATAACCCACAGTGAGGTCAGTGAGATGATTCACAATGCTTGAGTAACCTTTAATAAATCATCTATTGTACCCTGATAGTACCATCTATAGTCCCCAGGAAAGTCCTCAGTTATTTCAGCTCACAAGGAACTAGCCAGGTTTTAAGGGCCTCCACCTTGTCAGGATCAATCTCAACCCCATTCCAAGACACTATATGGCCTTAAGTATTTCACTGAGGTTTGGAAAAATCTGTATTTCTCCGGTGAAAGTTTCAGCCCGTACTCTTTCAAGCGGTTGAACACTTTGAGTCAAGTTGAACAATGACCTCTTTAAGATTCATGTGCCCCATGCACTTTTCCATAAGCCGCTAGAATGTGCTTTCGGTGTTTGTAAAACCCTGTGGCATGCGATTGAACTTCCAGAAACTGATAGGGCAGATGAAAGCAGTTTTAGGTTTGTCTGACTCTTTAACCTCAATCTGGTAATAGCCTGATTTTAGGTCAAAAACTGAGAACCATTTGGATCTGTGCAAAGTGGTAAAGGTCTCTTCGTATAAGCACCCTTAATAGTCTGGAGGTTAAGCTCCCTGTTAGCGATACAGAGACGGACATCCCCATTCTTCTTCCTCACTACCATGATAGGAGAAAAGCAGAGTGAAGATCACACAGGAATAACTCCAGCTTGTTGTAGCTCTTCTAGGTGCTTACGAACTGCCTACAAGTCATTAGGATGGATAGGTCTAGCTCTATGTTTCAGAGGTGTCTCATCAGAAAGTTCAATCTGGTGTTTAACTTCATCAGTCCTCCCAAATTCAATGTCATTCTGTGCAAAGACCTCAGGCATGCTTTGGAACCTCTGCACGATCCTCTCTCTTTCAGCTCGGTATCGATTTGGGAGAAGTCAAAGTTGAAGCTCAAGTTGGGCTCTAGATTAGTGCTGGATTTCTAGGTATTCACACTCTGTTCCTGTGAAAGGACTCTCTGGAATCCATTAATCTCCCCAATGACACATTTCTGGGGAATGATGACACAAAGTTCAGTTTTGTTGGTAAGTACCACTGTGACCTTATATGGTGCTCTAGTAGGTAAGTCAATGAGACAGGTCTTTACAAGCAATCCGCTTGGCAAGAATGACATAGACGGATGTTCCAGCACAGCAGATTTCTCAGTCATTAAGCTAGTTACAGTGACAGAACCATCTAGCACCACTGTCTGATCGGCTGGAACAAGGTGGGGATCTTGATGGGGAAAACCCATCCCATGCTACTATCTCTGCCTTGTTGGTGTCTCAGTTCAAGGACATTCAGTGCTGTGGTGTAGCCATGGGATGTTGGCAGCTGCACTTCAGCAGTAGTCTCACAAAAGGTCTGATACAGTACATCCAGTGTGTTAGTCCCAATTAACATCAGGGACTGCGAAGCGCCACGGATATCTGGAACTACCAGTGCAAGGGTTGGCACTTCAGCTTCGACTCCAAGGAACTCTCTGGGGAAGTTGACATTAAGCTCAATGTATCCTAGGTAGAGTATGGATTGACCATTGGCTCCTTTGACCCCTCAAAGAGGGGTTTTATTTCATGCTTTGACAGATGACTTTGGTAAAATGACTCGGGTACAGTGGTGACTTGGGAGCCTGTGTCTAATAAACAATTGACAACTCTTTCTATTTTGAACTGAGCCGTGCTCTTCGTACCCACAAATACTTTTGGTAGTTTGAAGATTTGTCCCGGAGTGATTGACTTCAAAAAGGCTAGTTTCTTGTCAGTTAGCCTAGGCTGAGTTTCAGTGGGAATTTTTTGTGATTTGCTGCAGTTCCCGTCTGTTCCACAACAGAAAGTGGTTTCAGTTTAAATACACTGCACCACTGTTCTACATCTCCCACATCTGCCGTCTTACCCTAAGCTCTTTTCTTTTTGCAGCCAAAAGGTCAGGAATGGGATCAGACTTGCAAGTGGCCGCCACGTGGCCATCCTCCTAACAAAGAAAGCAAAACCAGGGCTTTGGCTTCTGAGTGGGAGTGTCACGTGTGGTCTGTGTGGGAATCACTGTGTTTACCTGGTCAGGTTTTTTAAGTTCAGGCCTTTTCTTTGGGCTTTTCTAAGTAACGGGTGGCCTTCATCCTGTTAACGTGGCTATCTGACTCTTTAACTCAGCTACTAGCTTTTTCAGCTCACTCATGTCTTTAGAATTGTTGTTGGCCCTGATTTCACAGGTTCATGTATAGCTTGTATGGGTGAGGCAGATTTTTGCCTAGTAACACTCAGATGACATCTCATTTTCATGGATTTGGTTTCTTGTCATTCCTTTGTTCTAGGTAGCAGCATTAGCAGTTCTGCAAATGGTGGGGGGGAGGGTGTCTTTTACACTCCAGCTGGAGGTCAGTGAGCAGATTCTAATCCCAACAGCCCCTGCAGAATTGTTTAAGATGTTGGCCTATCTTCTCCACTGGCACTCCCCCTCTTTGCACAGTGAGGTCCAAGGCCACCTGAAGCTAATGCAGGTAGGCAGGAGCTTTCTCTCCCTGATTTTGAAAGCGTTCAGGAAGTGAAAGAAAAAATCCTCACTGTCCTCCATGGTTCTGAAAGCAGAGTCCAGTAACTGTCGGTAAGTTATAGGTGGAGCTGTAGGATCAAGGTGTCGGACAACGTCAGAGGCTGGAGAAAGACTTTTGAGTATCTTTCTTGCCTAATCGAGGTCAGAGACTAAAGCATCTCTCATGAGAAAGTCCACGTGAGAATGCCAAGTCTGTCTCGCTATGCTGTCTGGTTGTCTTCCCAGAAATGGATCTTAGTCTTAAAGAGGAATGAGTATAACTGATCTTGCCCTCACGGTTAACAATTTACTCTACTACATTATTTTGCACCTCTGGTGGATTGAGGTCACCAGGACTTAAAGTCAGTGGTGTCTTTGGCATGGAGCTGACCAGTGTTAAGTGGTGGTCGCTGCCAAATAAAGTAGCTCTAGCAGGGGAGGAACATTCACCAGCTGGCTGTAGGGAGTCAGCACTGTGATGGGAATTCTCAGTGGTGTGAGGAATGGAAAGGCTGCTAGGCTCAATAACCTCAATGGAGATCTCGATCTTTGACATGACTTCGCTAAGCAGTTCCCCAAAGCCCATCCCACTCAGCTTTGCTTTCCCCTTTAGCTCATTCAGATAGTAGTCTGTGACATCACCTCCTGCCTTCTGTGCATAGACATCAGCTAGTGCCTACACACAATACTCCGGATCATCAGGTAGTATATAAGTATAAGGACACAGGGGTCCCAAGTTTGTAGGGCTACCCCCGCGTTGTACTCTACTATAAGGTTCTTGTGAAACTCAGAGGTGCTATAATCTACAGTTAGGATTCTACTGATTGAGCCATACTGTTTTAGTATATTAGGAATGGATTTATTTCTCTCTGATCCGGTCAATCCACTCACTATCACCACGTTAGGTTCCTTAACTCCTAACTTATCAACTACTTCCATAATGTAGCAATGGTGAAAAGTCACATTGGGAATTATCAAAGGCTGAAAAATATAATATTCTAAAGTCGTAATCCAAAATATCAATGGCTCCTGGCTGGCTCACCAAATATATTTTTAACCAGCTACTCAATGGCTGGCCACTTCTATAAGGATAACCACCATATTTGCCTGATAGTAATGAATATTCGAGGCATCTAGCTGCTTGGAATTGGACCAGATCAGAAGACAATAGGTTTGCTCCCTGAAGCCAAAAGATTGAATTACCACAATGGAAGAACTACACAAGGCACAGAGAAAGTTTACTATACTATTTTACTATTTTCTGTATTTTTATTATTTAAGTTGATATTTTTCAACCACTGGATCCAATATAGCCTACTAGTTCCTACTGTTTACTAGTCCTAAAACCAGTGTTGGGGAAGCTACTCTGAAACTGGACTTTAACAAGCTAGTTGTAAGTTATTGTAGTTAAACTACAGTCAAGCTACCCTTTTTGAAAAGTAGTTAGCTACACTACAAGTTACTATCAAAAAGTAGCTAGCTACATTGAAACTACTTTGATTTTTTTTTGAACAATGTATATTATAAATAACTGAATAAGTGTCTGAGGAATTAAAATATTTTCTGTTTAAAACAATGCAATACAATTATGATTTCAAAGAGTATTGTTTTATTATACACAATGCTCAAATATCTCAGACTGTCAGGCTTTACTTGTCGTTTCCTTGAGAGACATTAACTAGAACAAAAGGCCATGGATAATTAGTTGTTTCTCCATCCTCCGATTCTGCTGCCATGTGTTGCTCCATCATCAATAATATAGCATGGGTATGTCGAACTTGAATTGTCAACCCACTTCTGTAAGTCAGTGAACCGTAAGCCGCAAGACGCGTGATTAAACAGGTGACGATAATGCACACAGTTTGTTTGTAATCAAATAAGAAGAAGCTGCGCTACTTCATTCATGACAGGCTCGACAAAACACAATGTAGCTTTTGCTCACGCTACACAGCTACTTGCTGCAAAAAATAGTTAGCTACTGGAAAAGCTACTCTGATTTAAAAGCAACTGAGCTACTGCCAAGCTACTGAAAAATGTAGTTAGGTTTGTAGCGTTGCTACTTGTAGTTAACTACTCCCCAACACTGCCTAAAACATCGTTTTTGTATTTTGTTTTAGTTTTCAAAAAAGTTACATAGTGCAGGCTTAAGAATACACATGGCCATTGTAAAATGTATTTAGTTTGTGCCTGATAAAGAGCGAGTCATGAGGTGGAGCTGGACCATAGGTCCTGAGGGGTGGAGCCTGATCATAGGGCCAGAGGGATGGAACTGGACTAGGTCTAGCTCCACCCCTTTGGCTCTGCAGTTAGCACCACTTGGTGCCAGACCCTACGGTTCAAAACTGCAATATTGCTTACTTTAGCATTTTTTCTATTCTTGGACATTGTTCAGGGCTAGATATGATTTGCTTTGCACTAACAATACATACCTGTATTACTATACATACTCCACATACAGTTTCTTCTGTGTAGAGTGCTTACCTTTAGTTTGTATGAAGATTGAGACTTCCTATTTAAAGTTAACATGTAATCTGCATGCATTGGTCATTTCCAAGTAATATTTGATTTTCTGATGTACACTCGTTTAAAAACATACACCTATATATTCTTGAGGAGTAGGCCTATAGATTTAATTGTGAAATGTTTTTGCAATAACTGTTATGCCAATTCTGAGAAAACTTCTAAATGATCAGCTGGCCAGGCTGTGTGGTCCATACTCATTAATTTAATGTATGCTTTATGTAATAACCACCATTAATAAACTTTTATCTCACAATATTATATTCTAGACTAATGTAAAATCTAAATATAGAAGATTTTGTTGGATACTATTAAATGTAACAACTGCTGACTTTTGAGGCAGAAACATGAATGAGATTGGTTTATCATGTATTTGGAAACAAATGTTATACAGGGTGAAACATTGAAACAAATATGGGTCACATTTAGTATTCATAATGTTATAACATTGTTGCAGACTATTCTACTGCTCCAAAAAAATACTTTTGCACTGGCAATTATGTCTTCTAGTCTGCCTTATCTGCATGCTGCTCGATTCTGTCAGTCAAAATATATTTAAATGACTCCTCCCTCCTCACTTCAAGTGCCCGCCCCAAGTCCCCAGTGTCAACCTTCTAATGGGAAAAAAAAACACTGGTGCCGACATATCTCACTGGGACGACACCTGTGTCAGGGTAAAGCACCAGTGGAAAAGACGCCTACAAATGAAGATACTCTTATTTCTATACTGTGATATGAAATGCAAACAATCAGTCTGCGTGTACATGATGTTGCCAGTGAGATGTCTTAAATGGAGTGTTAATGTTATATTCAGGGCAACTCGGAACTGAAAAAAGGAAGCATATTCTGAGATTTTCTTTTTGTTTTGAATAGAAAATTAGTTTCCTTTGAGACTTTTTCAAGAATTACTGTAGTTTCCCTTGCTCTCATCTAATGACTTCAAAACATTGTGTGTTTGTACAGTATCATTGTTGTTGGCTGCTTTATCTGCATTGGTCGATGGCAACCATTAGTCTATGTGATTAACAGGGATTGGTCTGGAACTGTGTTTTTGAGACAAGGGCATTTTGATAGGGTCTTCCCACATAAACATATGTAAGGTTGGAGCTATAAACCATTATGGACAATGAAACAAACATGTTATACTCATGTATATCTAATCCATGTTGCTGTATATGAAAATCACAATCATCCATATAAAAGTTGACGACCATATGAAATTTTACTACATAATACTATAATAAGCTCACATTATTTCTCAGCAACCTCATCAACTGGTTACTGACTAGTTTATTTTGCAATATACAAAGACATTTTGTGCGACTACCATATGTCAATACAACTTAAATATGCAACTGTCAAAATGTTGTGTTCTGCTAGTCCTACTCAATGAACATTTAAAAACATTGAATTGTGGTACTAAATATAAGGGTTGAACATGCAAAACGTATTGATAAAATGTATTTTAACAAGCTGTTTTTATGTTTTGTTTGAGTGATAACCTATTTATATCTACATCAGTCAGGTGATTAGGAACTCTAATTTGAACAGCCGATTACCTGGGCATCGCTGCTTGCAATTCCATTATTTGGAGAAAAGTTTTACCGTCAGACTCTAAAGTCACCCCTGAGTAGGCTGTGAGGAATACAAAAGGGCCACCGTACCCGAGCAGAGATGAGATCCAACAGCCTCCCGCCCACCCCAGGCCTCAAATCAATTAATGCAAAGGAAATGGATCCACAATCATTATCTTAACCATGTCATCAGATATCCAGGCCAATCTGTCATCAAATATGTGAATGAGTATTCATTTATTGTCCCAAATGGTTGGAAAGGTACAGTACCAGTTATAAATTAAGCTATCTTTATCAGCGTGTTTTGCCTTTTTGTATCATTTTACATTAAAACCCAACAAAACAGTTGCCCCATATGGGAATGCCTGGTGTCTGAATATATGACATATGCCACAGAGATGAGAGTCGAGTGGTGATGAACCACTTTCCAGCTAGCTAGTTGTTTTGCTGGCCAGCTGGCAAACCAGCACTGGTAAAAACTTGTAAAAGAAAGTCATTATTTTGATGGGCAAGGAAAAAATAACTTGTAGGATGGTCACCATCTGGATATCACTGTCATATCCTAATTAGCTAACAAATGACAAGCCGGTGTGATTGACCACTAGCAACAGTGTCATACCATATTGAGGTGAGTCCCACTGTTTTTTCATTGAGCAGCAGTATTATGACAGTAAAGAAAAGGTATCCCCAAGAACATATGTTTTTCCTTTTCACATTTGTTATTTGTATTTTTGCTTGTCAGTTTTCACCAGTTCCATTGTGAGTTGGCAGCGTGCTCATCATATTTGACCTGCCAAAATACTTTAGAAAAACACTGTGGAAATACTGTATGGTTTGTATGCTTATTCTGGAGAGCCTCTTGAAAAGATTTATGGGACAGCCATGCAGTTAATTATACGTGAGAAACTACAGTGATTGTGTACAGTGTTGAAAATACTAGTAGACACAATGGTACTGTAGATACTTTACCCTTTCCAAATGGCAGCAGGTTTGCCAAAGTTATGATATATTTTGTTGTCTGTCTACTATGATTAAATGTACAATATGTAGGCCACTTTTGGCCACTAGGGGTCTCTCAATCAAAACAATAGCAAAACACGTCATAACTTGGATAAAGGGCGGGTTGTAGCGTGGGATCATCGGTTTTGTTGTCGTCATCAATGACAACCGGCTAATCTAGCTTCTCCGGCAGAAAACATTTTCACAGACAAAGTAATGTATTGTTAAATACACTCACCTAAAAGATTATTAGGAACACCTGTTAAATTTCTCATGAATGCAATTATCTACTCGACCAATCACATGGCAGTTGCTTCAATGCATTTAGGGGTGTGGTCCTTGTCAAGACAATCTCCTGAACTCGAAACTGAATGTAGAATGGGAAAGAAAGGTGATTTAAGCAATTTTGAGCGTGGCATGGTTGTTGGTGCCAGACGGGCCGGTCTGAGTATTTGACAATCTGCTCAGTTACTGGGATTTTCACGCACAACCATTTCTAGGGTTTTCAAAGAATGGTGTGAAAATGGAAAAATATCCAGTATGTGGCAACCCTGTGGGCGAAAATGCCTTGTTGATGCTAGAGGTCAGAGGAGAATGGGCAGGCTGCTTCAAGCTGATAGAAGAGCAACACTGACTCAAATAACCACTCGTTACAACCGAGGTATGCAGCAAAGCATTTGTGAAGCCACAAAACACACAACCTTGAGGCGGATGGGCTACAACAGCAGAAGACCCCACCGGGTACCACTCAGCTCCACTACAAAAAGGAAAAAGACGCTACAATTTGCAAGAGCTCACCAAAATTGGACAGTTGAAATTGGAAAAATGTTGCCTGGTCTGATGAGTCTTGATTTCTGTTGAGACATTCAGATGTTAGAGTCAGAATTTGGCGTAAACAGAATGAGAACATGGATCCATCATGCCTTGTTACCACTGTGCAGGCTGGTGGTGGTGGTGTAATGGTGTGGGGGATGTTTTCTTGGCACACTTTAGGCCCCTTAGTGCCAATTGGCCATTGTTTAAATGCCACGGCCTACCTGAACATTGTTTCTGACCATGTCCATCCCTTTATGGCCACCATGTACCCATCCTCTGATGGCTAATTCCAGCAGGTTAATGCACCATGTCACAAAGCTTGAATCATTTCAAATTGGTTTCTTTAATATGACAATGAGTTCACTGTACTACAATGGCCCCCACAGTCAACAGATCTCAACCCAATAGAGCATCTTTTGGATGTGCTGGAATGGGAGCTTCGTGAGATCCCACAAATCTCCATCAACTGCAAGATGCTATCCTATCAATATGGGCCAACATTTCTAAAGAATGCTTTCAGCACCTTGTTGAATCAATGCCACATAGAATGAAGGCAGTTCTGAAGGCGAAAGGGGGTCAAACACAGTATTAGTATGGTGTTCCTAATAATCCTTTAGGTGAGTGTATATTATAACTTTATTCAGGTTATGTTTGGCGGTTCCATGGAACTTAGAGCAACTACAGAATACAAAATGAAACGTCCCTTGTCTTCGAATTATATTACACATTTCTCTGGGTTTGAAAGTTGGTGGCAAAATTTGGGATAATGTAAGTACACAACTAACAAATATATATATATATAGGTATAGTGATGTTTGCTTTTTTAATGCAAAGTACATCTTTTGTTATTGTTTTGGAAAACGACATATTGTACCTTTAATATTAACGTGTCATTGTGTTTTTTGTGATACAGTATGTGACAAGGTATTTCGTTTGCTGTGTGTTGTGAACATGTTACGTATATTGTCCCTGTTCAAATTGATTCTCTCTACACAATATGAATTTTTTGGTAAGACTACTTATTGAACTGCATGCAGGTCCGGCCCATCCTACAGGCAAACTAGGCGGTTGCCTAGGGCCTTGCAGTAGCTAAAGGTCTTCAAAATATGTAAAATAATAGTAAAAATCTCTGTTAAAGAGAGGCGATTGTATTGGGAGCACTAGTGTCATGTGTGACCGTGTGGCAATAGCAAATGGTTTACGTGGCTGACGGGACCTGCACATGTGTCTGTTTACATGCAGTATATACACAAACCCAACTAAATTAATCATCTGTTATACACAGACTGTATATGTAGACTGTTGTCTAAGGTGCAGATTCTCAGAATAATGACCCATTGTCTCGTCAGCTATTACTTTTTTCATCCGCCCACTACTGCATCTGCAACTGAATTACATGAACAAAGTAACGTTGTGAAGCTCGCAACCAAACCTAAAATTGCAAAAACTATTTTGTAACATACTGTACAGTTTGCACATGCATTGCCTCATATCTACATGTTTTATCTTCCATACGACCAAAACAATCATTGTCATGTTATCTTAATTGCTTTCTATACATCTGAGAGAGTAAAAGGGAAGACTGATGTTTAGCAATATTAGAGTCTAGTTTGGTCAGTAGAAGAAATGGAGGATATTCCCATGTTGATTCATCATTATCAGTTGGCATTGTCGGTCTAGCCCTCGTCATGTTATTCTCACAAATTTGGAAAAGTGCCAACAATGATAACAATGTTGATTACGATGTCCGCAAAGGCTCAGAATAGCTAAATCATGTATATATTTTCATATAAATATATTTTTTGAAGAAGCATTACAGTATCAGTGAAATGTATTTATTTATAATCTAATGTTTAATGTTTTTGGGTTCATGTGTGAACCGCAAATAGGACCACATACCGTACGGTGCAGTTATAATTACATGTACTGTTTCAGCTCTTGCTAAAATCCTGGTTATAGCACCTTTGTCACAGTGTCCATCTGTGGCAGTGCCTGAGTCGGTGGCTGCCGTCTCACTAACTCTGTTTCATATGGACATTACAATGACATCATCACTAACCAATGGATTGCTCTGTTTTGTCTCATCATACACAGCAGCTTCTAATTTCTCCTCATCAGTGTAGTATTTAAGCCCTCAGTTTGTGTGACATCCCTGTTGTTCATTGTCAATTGTGATGTGTGTCACTGCAGTCGTGTATAATATCTGTTTTTGCATTAACTAATCGCATGCCTTAACTCTTTGAAGAGTAACTCTCACACTGTAAGAAATATACTCTAAGTAACATCCATAATATATGTAATTTCTTAGCCAGTACAATTTCCATTATTTTACAGACAGTTCCTTCACACACTGATTGTCTGTAAATGTTTCACTGTTATTACTTTGAAGGAACTCCTTCTCTCCAATATCCTACATCTCTATATAAGTCAAGTAGGCCAAAATATACAACTAAGGAAACTGCATAACCTTTTTCTAAAAGTTAGCAGTAAGATTGTTAGCAGTAACATTTAATATGTTAAACCATCAACAGAAAATTGCAAGAACGTCCTAAAACTTCATCGCTGTCCTCAAAAGGAAATGTCCTGGGAACTTTAGCAGAGAATTTTTTTCATATTGTGCACATTTCCTAACTGTATTTTTGTTTGCTGCGAATGCCTTATTCTGGCTGGAACAGGGCAAGGCCTTTCATTTTGGCCATATTAAGTAAAAAAATGAAAAAATAGCTATTTGAAAAACCTGGCATAATAATTATGTTATGCTACTTCGTTGACAATATGACAACTCAGTGTGTTAAATCTCGCCTAATAAACACTTTAATTTAATTGGGTCCTTGCTCTCTTACACTGCAGTCCAGCATGTCCCCTTCTCAGCTGGCCCAGAGGTCAACGTGCTCAATATCCCTTTTCTTTATTTACTCACCTCATTAACACTCTACACAACATATTTTCCCTGCTTTCAGTTTCCACACTCTTTTCACACAGTCCTCTCACATGACTTGACTCCTACTTGAGCCTTTGTACTGAGTGGGCAAGAGACTGTGCATTTTGTATATAGAGTCAAAGCATTTTCAACTGGGTACGGTAATGCATTTGAAAGAATTGTATTTCATTTATTTGTTTTTTATTTCATTTTAACATTGTTTAACCATGCAAGTTGTTTAAGAACAGATTTTCTTCCGAAAAAAACTTGGGGGAGAAGAAATTAGGGTTAACTGTCTTACAGGACAATACGTTTCAAGCTAACTACACTATGACAATGATTCTACGTAAATTTTGCATGTAATATAAACAATATACTACACATCCGGAGTAAAATGGGGGGGCCTAAAAATGTTTTTGAAAATCGCTGACTGTAACTTTACATTGGAAATGTATTGTTCTTAAGGCCATTGCAGGCATTCCCTTACCAAGCATCAGGCAGGGAATTCCCAACAAATGTATGACATATGGTTTGCCAAAGTAGAGAAAGTCCTGTTGAAAGAGCTATCAATCAAACCAGAGTTATATGGTAATGTCTAATGAGATTGCAGGGTGAGTACAACCTCTAGACACTTCAAGAAAATAAACTAAGTCCCAATCAGGGAACACTTTTAGCTCTAGGGCACCTAAATTCACATTCTTTAGAACCTAGAGGCCTATATAGTTCTAAATATTGCCAAAAATTGAGGAAGGCATTTTTAATGATAGGGGAATTAGAATGAGAGACTCTACGGACACTTGTTAATGTCCTAACCCCTAGGCCTCCCAATTGCTGGCAGTAATATCTCCAATCCAAAAAGCTACAGTATGATAATTTAAAGATTTTCTGTAGTGCCACTGAACCTAAGAAACATTAGTAGTATTAGGGAAATGATAGTGCTTTTCCATGTACTGTACCTGAGGGTATTTAAGTTAAAAGACAGAAATAACTACAGAAGAAACTCTTGTTGGTCTCTGCAGAGAAAATAAAGCATAAGCATTTCTCTCTAATCCCTGAGACTGATTAGAGAAAGTTTGAATAATGTATGGAAAGTATTCCCCTAATTCAGGGATCAGTAGCCTTTCTGTTGACCACAGATAAATCAAGGCTGCATTATCACCCCTGCTCAAGTTAAGCAGGCAATAAGTAATGTGCCACTAAAGACAATGATAAATACATACCCACTCATCCTTCTCACCAGACATGTCCAGAGGTAGCAAGGGATGTTCTGACCTTCTGAGTCCTATCTTGACATTTTGATTATTGATTTATTTTTGTTTATTTCTGGTTAAAGTTAGCTAATACTGTAGCTATGTACCAATGTGGTTATTTTGGGCTGATGCGACATGAAAACCTCAGATTTTTCATAATTAAAGATATATACTATGTGCTGATGTAGTATGTTAAAATGCTGCCTAAATCAAAAGACCAATTTTCCAATGGTGCCTACCTTTAACATTGATTTTGGGGCTATTGATGTCTTGCATTATGTACCCACCTGGTATAGGGTTTTAAGAGAATTTCAAAAGCATGGACAATTTCAACACTTGCTAAATGAAACCGTCTGATGCACTTTGAAGACATGATGTGAAGTAGTGCCATCTAATGCAGTGACAGATCACTTCTGCCCAGTTTGTCCCATTTATCCTATACTTTGCTTTAGAAAGCATCCATTTTGTGTGATGCCTCCGGTTATTGCAGCCATTTGTTTGCAGCAGAGTCCCTAAAGACATGAGTACCTGTGGTGAAGTCGGTAGAGCAGGTTTGCTGAATACATGCGATGGTTAAATCCTCTCCCGTCCGCACCGTTGGAGGTTTGACGTGATTAAAATTGTCATGGACGGTATTAATGAAAGTCTATTTTTAACACCCTAAAAAAGCAAGTCCGTTATTCCCTTCACTAAGAAACTGAAAGCATCTGCTTTGTGTGGATAAAAGCAGATATGGAGACTTCATGAAAGAATGCAATACATTCTCAGTAAGTACTGTACCTATATTGATGTTGCTTGTTGTGTTATGTACAGTGTCAATACATTTTCACCCCCTAGGGTGTTTTTATACATTTATTTGTGTTACAAAATTGGATTGAAATAGATATAATTGTGTGTTTACTTTCCAATGTTATAGATTTTCAAGTAGATTGCGTCAAAACTGTAATTTAGCCACTCAGGAACATTGACTGTCGTCTTGGTAATCATGTAGTATAGATTTGGCCTTTTGTTGTCAGTCATATTGAAAGGTGAGCTCTTCCAGTTTTTGCTGTAAAGCACACTGAATTAGCTTTCCACTAAGTCAGTCCCTGTGCTTAGCTCCATTCCATTTCTTTTGTATTCAGAAAAACTCCCCAGTCTTTGCGGATGTCAAGTATATCCATAGCATGATGCTTTAGCTGTTTTACAATCACCATGGCGACATCCTTGAGCAGCTTCCTACCTGTTCTGCATCTCTATTCAGAAGAACAATTGAATTTGCTTTGTTTGGGTAGTTTAATACATACATGATCCAAAGAGTAAATGTTTACTTCACAATGCTTACAAAGATATATGCTAAGGAATTTCTTATTGTGGGCCATTTACAATCATTTACCTTTATAAGGCTTTAAAAAAACTCCCAGGTCTTTGTTGTTGTTCTTTACATTCATTCAGGAAACTTGTATTATATGGGAGCAGAGGTATTTTACCTGATCCAGTTTCCCTGGGGTATAAATATGAGGTTGCACACATTTAAAATCCCTTTGTCATCAACCACCATGGTTATTTTGTACATTTCCCCTTAAGGGAATCGTACATGTTCTGTTTTAGTTTCTCCCCTGTGTGTTTATTTTGTTAGCGTCTGTGTGAAGTGTGTCATTTGTTTCCCGCTCCCTGGTCACATGACCATTCACATGATTTTCTGTTAACCAATCCTTTCAATTAATTACTCACCCGGCTGCACTCACTTTGCTATTAGTTCTATATTTAAGTTCTGACTTAATGTTGGGAAGCATTATTTTATTGTCAGTCCATACATGTACATGTTGTATGCTTAAAGGAAATACTGCTATTTAGCCCCATGAGGTAGTCTTTATTTTTAACCATGTTTTCCTTCATTATAGTATGCTTTTGTTTCCTCACATCTGTCTCATTTAAGTTCAGCACCTCGATAAGCACAACATGTATAGCTACTGCAGCAAAATACTGTATATACACTATATGGCCAGAAATATGTGAACACCAGACCATGCTATTACAAAACTATGGTCATTATTATGGCCCCTCTTTGGGGCTATAACAACCGCTACTCTCTGGGAAGGCTTTCCACAAGATTTTGGAGTGTTTCTCTGGGAATTTGTGCCCATTCAGACAAAAAATGGGAACGGATGTTGGCTGAGAAGGCCTGGCTTGCAATTGAAGTTCAAGTTTATCCCAAAAGTGTTCAATGGGATTTATGTCAGCACTCTGTATAGGCCACTTGTGCAGAGGAAAACAGTCCACAAAGTTCGAAGCACCCAATTGTCAAGAAGTGTTGGTATCCTATCGTTAAGGTGACTCTTCAATTTCACTAAGGGGCCTGTCGTAAACACATACAGACCCAGACCATTATCCTTCCTCCACCAAACGTTACAGTAGGTAGCGTTATCCTGGCGTCTGTTACACCTTGATTCATTCATCAGACTTCCAGGGAGTGAGGTGTGATTCATCATTCCAGAGAACACGCTTCCACTTCTCCAGAGTCCAGTGGCATTGTGCTCGACAGTGACTTGTGGCAAATGTGGCATCCTATGTGCCACTTTTAAGGTCACTGAGCTCTTCAGTATGAACCATTGTACTGCCATTGTTGGTCTATGGAGATTCCATGGCTATGTTCTGTCATGCTGTCTGGCTGTTTTGGATAGACTGCTCCTATACTGGCAGTGCCTGGTGGACCTGAATGGCTGGAATACACCATGGCTCAGATGCCTGCATCAGCGATGATCTTCTTTGCCTTCCTGTGGAACCTGGTGTTGTAGGTGCCTTCCAGGGTTGACAGTGGGGACCCAATCACATGCTCAGCATCATACCTTTAGCAGAGCCATGCTGTCAAACACATTTGAGTTGCCGTACCAGGCAGGGATGCATCATGTCAGTATACTCCCGTTGATGACCCTGTAGAACACCACGAGAACTCTCTGGGACAGACAGAAATTCTTCAACCTCCTGAGATTGTACAGACACTGCCATTCTTTTTTCACCCTGTGGATGTATGTAGTGACCAATCCAGCCTGTCAGAGATGTGGACTCTAAGGCATTTCTGTTGATGAAGATTGTGGTGTGCTGAGCCTTGTTCACTTTGAGCTGACTACACATTTGTGGGAGTACAGGGAGTATAGGAGGGGGCTGAGTACAATAGCCCTTGGCAATGCCATGGCAACATGTTCGGGAAAGCTTGTGAGTATCCCAAACGAACCCCAGCAAAATTAGCCTACATGTTAAAAACAATGTTCTACTACACCCATTGATTTATATACATACATACTGGTTATGGTACCAGCTGGTTCGAATGGCATGTCTCCATTAGCAGTCAGTTTTTCTATGCCTAGAAGACAATTTCAAAGGTTAGCTAGCGAAAACAACTAAATATTAACTGAAAATAAAGTAATTAATTTCCTGGCATCTAATAATACATATCAACATTGTTAGTTTAGTGGTTTAGACAGTTTTTCCTGACATACATGACTATTTTGTGAATCAGCACTAACACTTCCCAAGGTCTCTGGCCACCACTCCAGCACTGTAAAAAAACAGTCAAAAGTACTGGTAATTTGCTGTCCGTATAATAATAGAAAAAGTACTGGCAGCAAATTACCAGTACTTTTTACAGTTTTTTCACAGATTTTGTTATTACAGCGAGGAGCAAAAGGCGGCAAGGCCAAATTCTGTGAACACTCCCGTGGAAAGTAGCCGCTTTGCCTTTTTTTTGCCGCTGCCACCAGGGTGGAAGGCAAGTCTGCCGTCTAGTGTACATTAAACACATTAGAGGCAACAGCGTTACCACTTGTCTGATCAAAAGCCCTTTAATTAACCAGCACCTCCAATCTCATCTCATTGATTGGATTCCAGAACACCTGGCTCCAATTAGATTTTGTCAGAGTCATTAGCCTAGGGGTTTACATATGTTTTCCACCATGCACTGTGAATTATTATATGATGTGTTCAGTATAGACAAGACTACTGTCCATTGATTTGTGTTATTCGTTTTAGTAGACTGTGTTTGCCTATTGTTGTGACTTGAAGATCAGATCAAATGTTATAACCAATTCATGCAGAAATCCAAAGGGTTCACATATTTTTCATGCCAATGTATTTACTGGATTAAGGGTTCTATGTTGAAAGAGCATTGGGATTCTTATCTGACAGCTTGGCAACACGTGTTGTTAGGAATCATGTGATAGATTTTTAACTATCCTGCAATCTTAAAGGTGAATTAGACATGAAACATTGTGGGTGTGTCTGTGAAGGTGGGACACATGCATAGACGTGTGGTTCAGTAGCAGCATATTCTCCAGTGTTGCAGAAAGACATTTCAAGAATAGAGCAGATATTATTCCTGTTCTACTTGTTCGAATGGAATGCTCTTACTACACAGCATAGTTCTACCTGAAGACATATGGTACTAAATGCCAATTCTTCAATTTCAGGTCCAGTAAACGTAATTGGTCAATCCTGTAATAAATCAGTTATTTCAGTGCTTTCATACATACAAAAAGCAGTGAAAATATATCACTATTTCACAAAATTATGCTCCTAACATTTCTAACCTTTTATTTTCTGGGATTTTAGATGTGGACTCCCAGGAACTTGAAGTCTGTGACCCTCTCAATGGCGTCACCATTGATGAGGATCAGGAGGACTTCCTCACTCTGTAGTCCACAATCATTGTTTTTCTTGACGTTGAGGGAGAGGCTGTTTACCGAGTGCATTTACATCCTCTCTGTAGGCCGACTTGTCATTGTCGGTGAGCAGGCCTACAACTGTTGTGTTGTCAACTACTGTAACTTGACGATCCTGTCATAGCAGTCGCTGGCTACACAGTCGTGGCTGTACAGGGAGTACAGGAGGGGACTGAGTACAAAGCCCTGTGGCGCCCCTTTGTTGAGGATCCTTGAGGATGAGATTTTGTAGCCCACCTTCCCCACCAGGAGGCATCCAGACAGGAAGTCGAGGATCCATTTGCAGATGGAGGCATGTACTGTAGGCCTTACGGCATAAGGTTTATGATGAGAAGGGAGGGCAGGATGGTGTTGAAGGCCGAGCTGTAATCAATGAAGAGCATCCTCATGTATGTATTCTTTTGGTCCTTTTGAATGATAGTGGTGTGTATCACAGTGGCGATGGCATTGTCTGTCGATCTGTCAGGGCAGAAGGTGAATTGAAGTGGGTCCAATGTAGCAGAAAGTGTGGAGACAATGTGACCTTTGACTAGACACTCAAAGCACTTCATGATGACAGACTATAGGACGGTAGTCGTTCAGCTCCGTCACCTTTCCTTTCTTGGGAACAAGGGTGATTTTTTTGAAGCAGAGTGGAATGACAGCCTGGTGGAGCTACCCTAGACATGCCACTGATATCTTACGACTTGGTGGAGCCTACAATGCTTTGCCCTGCCCTGCACACATTGATAGTGATTTTGTTATTGCCGGAACACTAGGTCTCTGCATATAGTTTTGTGCAAGTCAATTTATTTTAGAAACTATATCAATGAGAGGGGAATTGGTACTCACTTGTAATTACTGTCATGCTGTCAATGTTTTCTCCAGTAATCAGCCAGACACAGCCACCAGCATGTGTGATCCCTAACGGGATATAGACAGCAGCACTGCTACTGACTCTTAACAGGCCGACAACAAAGCGGAGCATGTTTTTATGTATGTGTGTGCGTGTGTATGTTCGCATGTGTCTACCTGATTGTGTTTGTCACAAAGTGCTGGTGGGATTCTACAGAATCAGGAAGGGAAAACGTGTATTTCTTTGCTCCTTCACTACGTTACCTGCCCCCCCCCATGTTTATGCTAAGCAGTAGTTGTGGTGTGATGCATGCGTCTGGTCATGCCTTTTCTGTGACGGCGGCACGCATGGTTGGCTTCGCAGCTGCCCAGTGATGTGAATGCTTCCATGCCCTGCTTACTGTCAGGAGCCGAGTAAAACAACTCCACCACTTTACAAAGCCGTATTATCCCACCCATCCGGTGGAGAAGAGAGATTTTGATTTTATAGTCTACAGTCTGTCATTTAAATACAAGACCCACAAGTACTGCTAGCTTCTAGCTAGTGTACACGTTGACTGTTATTTGTCCGCAGGTCAAACTATGCCCAGTGGGGTTAACAGAGTTGGACAGCTCGGTGAGTGTATGCACCTCTCGTGTCTGCAGCTTTCAGGTCTGCAGTAAATCTGGTGTTTAGTTCTTGTAAAATGTGTGTAGTGAAATGGCTATTTAATGACACTCAGCACCACATCCTATTGGCAGGTTTGTAATTGATTGTGTCGGGTGCCACAGATGTGCCATTCATGTTTCGACGATGAGGTGTCACCATGTCCTGAACACATCATCTCGCAGAGTTTGCAGAATCTAAATCTAAATGTAGACTAAAACATACTAGCGGAAGGATATATTTAAATAAAACTTTAATGAGGCATTCACTCCCACATAAGCTTTGGTTGGTGCATAGTTTTAATCAATTAATGTCTGCTTTTAATATCTACAGTATGTTGTGTGAGATCCTCTCTTTCTACTTCAGCCTCTGGCATCTCTTGACTGCTACCGTAGTGTCGTTTGGGTCTTGAGGTTTCAGGGCAGGAGTCTCTGTGGAGAGCGATTCATTGGCCACTGGAGGTGCTCATAATGAGTAGAGAGTTCCTCTTTGACAGAATGGGTCAGCAGTTTAGATTAGCATATTAATGAGAAGGCCACAGAAGAGCACAGCAGGATGACCTAGCAAGTGACACTTATGAGTATGTAAATTATTAATTACCCAGAATACATTAGGATCATTCATTGACTTGTTAAGATGGGGAACATGTAGGAATGCATATTGATATGTCTGCTTTTATATTTGTCACCATGCTAGCTATCACTGGTCATTTTGATATCCAACAATATTTGATATAGTAATTAAGTGTGAATTACATATTCTGCCATTTTTAAGAATAACGTACAGGAGGTTTTTTTACGAAAGCACATTGTCTAACCATACGATCTCATCACAATTTGATTGTGAGATCAATTACTGAGAAGCCAATTACGTGTATTGGCAATGCCTTCTAGCATGCTAAAGTATGAAAACAAACTAAGTGAACTTAACTATCACATATATTGGCATTAAAAGGCTGCAATATAAATTAAAACATTTGCATAATTTGACATGACAAATCAGATTTAGATCATATTATGGCAAATGGAAAAATGTATATCAAATATAGAATGTACTGTATATTGCTGACTTCAACCATCCTTGGTAAAAATCATTCTGGTAAATCCACAAATACTGTGCATTTATCAGTTAAACAGGTATAATAGAAGTGTAATTAGTAGTAATTAAGTAATCCACTTGCCAGGCTGGGTAAGGATGCCACCTTCTAACACTGAACACAATCCCTGGTAATAACTGCATGTACACACCAAAGTGTGGTTTACTTCACTCAGTCCAATTACATTGTTTACACCCCCCAAGCCTTTTTCCTAGATACCGTCCCTAGGGAGATTCCCTGTCAATTTGGCATCCAGTATGACTGCTATCTTAAATGGGATGTAAACTTGACATCTAATCTTATTAATTTGCTACATAATATCTTAGTTGAATATCAGCTCAACACACCATTATACGAACCAAATGCAAAAAAATAAATGGAAATGGTAATGGTAAATAATAATTCTAAAAAGTAACTAGTTACTTTTTAAAGTAACGTTTCCCAACACTGCCTGCAGCTCAAACTAGGAGAATTACCGGTACATCAAATTAAAGTGTGGCATTCACAAAACAATTTTAAATAGAAATATTTAACAGCCTATCAACTATTATTTGTACAGTACATACCGGTACACTTACTCTACATCATTCTACTTTTTCCTCTCTCTGAACTTACAGAGGTCTTACTGAGTCATTAATATTATTTATGAGGTTTGTTCGTCAAACAGCTACACTTTAAAATCACTGTGGGTGAATTGAATTTGAGTAAAAAACTGCCAACATACAATATACTGTGTAATGAATAAAATGAATGGTAGTCATTTCTTTGTTCATTTTACAAAACAAAATGAAGTGTAAAACCAATTTTAAATGTTCCTGAACATGTAAATGCTATAGGTCTAACAAGGATTTCTAAAGACAAAGAAACTGTATGGTTGTTGTCACGATTCCCTAGCGCTACGGCAGAAATGAGACAGGCGCAAAGGAATACCAATACTTCAATGATATATATATTCACAAAAACAAAACAGCCACGGGGGGCTAATCGACTACGTCTTTGAAACACACCAATAGTACTCACACTGGAAACGGAACAGGGTTATTGATTGACAGGGACAAGAAGGAAACACAAGGGCTAAATATTAAAACAAATGAGGACTGATAGAAAACACCTGGAACATAATCAACACACAGAAGGATCCATTGGATAACAGAAAAAACATGTGACTAAAACCTATGAGGGAGGAGCGGGAGCCAAAACATAACAAAACACATAGGGCAGAATTCAATAAAGGACACACAGGGAGAACTCAAAAGCAATAAAGTCCATTATCCAGCCCACTCTGGGCCGGATGTGACAGTTGTCATGTTGTGTAGGGTTAAATTAGGCAAGATGCAGGTGTTGCATATCTCAATGGCAGCATTACTTTCATTATAATAATGCAAAATTGGATGAAACCAACAATACATAGAATTACAAACACTAGATACACTAGTAGCAGAGAATGGAATTTACCTGGGCCCAAACACTAGCCTTGAAATCTAGACAAACCCTAGCGGCAGCAAAAATAATTTGCAGCTAGGGTTAGTCTAGCAACTCTCCATTGGCTTGCGAGCTGGAAAAACCAAATTCTGGTCAGGCCAATCACATCGTGTATAGAGTCGGTGGGCAGGCTTAACGTAATTACAGGAAAACAAAGTAGATGCGTGCTGCTGCTGGCAAACAGCTGTCTTTAGAATCGGCTTTGGCCGCGACTCTGGAAGACTTGGAGTTAAGTTTTGTTTCTTTGAGAAAAGAACGGCACTAAAGTCATTCTTACAAAAGGAAGAAAAAGCAAACAGAGGGAGACTAAATACATTTACTAATGATTGGATAGAAACATGATATGCATGATTACAGATAAGACAATCCATTGGTTGATGAATGGAAATGAGAAAACTGGTCCAGTAAAAAAATCTAAATGTTATTTTGTGTGACATTTTGTTCACCTTTTGTGGAAAGAGAGTTTATAGAAGCCTATTTATTTAAAAAAATGTGTACAACTAAACATTTCCCGAGAACAAATAGTAATGTCAACTGTTTTGAGTTGATGTGACAGTTATCGTCTCCTAACACACAACTACATTTTAATTTGCATGACAATTTAGAAACATTTTCGTTTTGCGCAACACTTCCTCCACCTTTTGTGGAAACATTTATGATCAGATTTTATACGAACCTATATTTTTTATTTGTACTACTTAACATTTCCGAGGCAACCCTACATCTCAGAATATCTCCCAAATTACGTTCTCAGGAAATTATTTAGAAAAACTGTATTACGTTGTATGCCATCATAATTAGTTTTTTTACATTTTAACTGCACATTTCGTTATATGGCTATATTCATACTTCTATTACGTTGCCCCTGCACATTTCGTTTGGTGGATTTATGCAACAACATTCCATACATTCCATAGCGTTCGAAATGATATTGCAACATTCACAGTTAAGGTTAGGTATGACGATACCTAACCTTAACTGTGAATGTTAAGGTTAGGTATCGTCATACCTAACCTTAATTGTGAATCTTGGTCATATGTTGGTCATACCTAACCACAGTTAAGGTTAGGTGTGACGATACTAACGGTGAAGATTAGGCATGAGGTTACTAACGGTTAAGGTTAGATATGACGTTACTGAGGTTAAGGTTAGAATTAAGGTTAGGGTTAACATAACAAAAACCGACAATCGCCTGTCTGCATGACGCAAGCAATGTTGAACAAAACACACACAAAATGCCGGTCTGGATTTGAACTCGTGAACACTGGCATGCAAGTCGTGGATTTATACGCCCATCCACCGTCCCCGGCCTCCACCCTTGCAATAAGTAGGTTATTTTCATGCTACGTCATGATCTTCATATGTTCATATTTAACGTTATTCGAGTGTTCAATTTAGTTCCCTACGAACGGAATTGACCCTCTCATACGTTAATATTTCACATATTTCGGTTTTACAAAATAGTTCCCTTTGAACGTATTTCATGTGATTTTGGGCTTTTCCGAGAATAGTCGGTTATGTCAACTGTTTTGTGACAGGTGTCTTGTATGCTCTTCTTAAACCAATGATCTGCTTTAGACACATTTGTTTTGAGACTAGACATCATGCACAACTTTGGAAGGGGGAAATATAATTTATTTAATATAAGAATATAAGAAAAGTAAAGATCTGACTAGAAGATCTTTTTTCCCCCATTAAAAATCTTAATTACTATCATATTATTTGTGTGTCATGCTTAGTAGAATGGTGTGAGATTTAAAATGGTCTTCCCAGCGTTGTATTAGTAAAGGATAATAGACATGCTAAAAGTAGACAGGACATCTGCTAAAGTATGGAGATTATATTGTGCATCAGTGTAACCAGAAAGCACATCGTTCACTGGGGACATAGCAGTGGAAGCAGCCAAATCATCTAATTAACTCAGCAATGTTTCATAGAGCAATGAAATAGCTTTGGAGCTAATCAAATGATGGAAATAAACAACATACAACAATGTTTTCTAAAATTGAAAATGTGTGTATATATTTTACCTAGTGGCAATGATGTCAACAGCAGATTCGCTGTTATGGTTTTGTGCTGACTCTCATTTAATTTGGTTATTCTGCCTACACTGATGTATACACAAATCGCCTAATAAATAAGCTGGAATGAACAGCTCTGTTAGTTAATAAATCTCTGGTGGAAACTAAGAAATTAAGTAAAATAAAGCAGTCATGTTTGCATTGTTTGGTGTTATGCTGAAGAGAGGATGTTAGGTTTTGACAGAACATAATACATACTGTAGCAAGTGTTTGGCAAGGCCTATGAAGAATGATATGATTATGAGTAGCAGCAGTTTGTTAGTTTTTTTATTATTTGGAGACATCATGATTGGATCAAGGTGATGCTGGAATAGTGATTTTAAACATATGTTAACATGATAAGCAATTATTCTACTAGATTTTTCTATGCCAAAAAGTTTATTTTTCTAAATGTAAAATAAATCATTAAAAAAAGAAAATTTGCCACATGCGTGAAATCAGTAAAAAGGGAGGTTTTGCTTATGTTTCCTTTTGCAAGGGAGTACACTTCTATTTTTTTACACAATGTTAATTATAAGTATTAACGATCTTCTCATCAGCAATACAACAGGAAATGACAAACTTTTACGAGAGCATTTTACTTCTGGGTAACTGAGATAATGCAGCAGTTAATGGATTCCGTGTAGATGAGGCAACACAAAAAATTATACCAGAATGAAATCACTAAGCATTCAGGCTCCATTCTTTAGCAATGTCATGTATTCTTTAGCTAATAATGGAAATAGAAGAAATGATAGTTCCAACCGGAGAGAAAACAGTGCTACAAGCGTGTAATCTGATACTCTATACAGAAACCATTCATTTCATTCATAGAGGAGCACAAATCCTAAAATACATGACTTCATTATGTATGGTACTCAAGTCATTTTAGAGGACAATCCACTAGATATACTGTACATGGCTGTCTGTCAGCATAGCTTATTAAACAGTCACTTTTTAGCAATAAAATCCCTTAAATAGATGACGGACCAAGACCTACACTCAGTCCCGTCCACATCATTTATATTGGCCGCAGTAGAGAGCACGGAATGGGAGCAGTATGCCAGTCAGTCAGTCAGGTTTCTGGCTTGTGTGTTTCTCTACAGACTACTGTTAACTTCAGTTAGAATTAACCAGTGGTTGAAATGGCCATGACAGTATGCCCCAGTCCATGTGCCGTGTGGAAAAATGTACTGTACACTGGTTAGTGTGATGGGAATGTTTTAGATTTCCTTTCCCAGGACAGTGTTGTTTAGTATTACATCAGAGTATCTACGTCTGCCAGAAAGCTGCACGTGTATTCTGATGAAATAATTTGGTGAAAGTACCTGCCTTATGTGTCCCACTGTTAGTGTCACGATGTATTGAATAGTGGGGATAATAAGCCAAACGCAAAAGAGTTAATGAAAACAAACGCTGAATTTAACAAGAATAAACACTGTTCAAAATAAACTGGGTTACGACGAGCCAAAAGCTATATACCACACATCAACGAACAACACAGGTAACATGAAAACAATGAGCAATGCTGAACAAACACACAGGGACTAAACGCATGTACTTATCTGTGAGTGGTAACAACAGCTGAGTGCAGTTGCATGAATCTAACCATACGTCACAAAATGTGCAGTTCTAATTTAAAATGCAGAAGAGGCAACCACTGGCATATATCCAATAATGATAGGTCCCTTACATTTACATAATTAATTAACCTAAAAGAGTTACTATGATAACAAAATGTAGCTATCTTGTACTTAAATAATGTTGCTTTGCCATGAGTTTTCCAACATGCTTGATATGATGTACTTGATGGATATGATCTCCCCTCTGCATATGGCCGTTATTCTACCTGCTGTGACAAAAACATGTGAAAATAGTGATGCAAAATGTTCAGAATTTTATTTCAAATATATTGATGAGTTTGAAATACATTAGGAATATATTTCAGTGTAGTGAGATATGACCATAGCATTATGACCACCTGCCTAATATTGTGTAGGTCCACCTTTTGCTGGCATAACAACAGCCCCATACACAAACTGTGATACACTGTGTGTTCTGACAACTTTTTATCAGAACCAGTATTAACTTTTTTGGCAATTTAAGCTCGAGTAGCTCATCTGATGGATCAGACCACACTGGCTAGCCTTTATTCCCCATGTGCATTAATAAGCCATGGCTGCCCCTAACTCTGATGCTGGTTCACAACTTTTCCTTCCTTGGACCACTTTTGATAGGTACTGACCACTGCAGACCGGGAACACTCAAAAAGACCTGCAGTTTTGGAGATGCTCTGACTTAATCATCTAGCCATCACAATTTGGCTCCTGTTAAAGTCACGCATATCCTTACACTTGCCCATTTGTCCTGCTTTTAACACATCAACTTTGAGGACAAAATGAAGAAGCAGGAAAATGGGCAAGTTTGCTGCTGTTTTGGCGGCAAAAGGGGGACCTACACAATATAAGGCTGGTGGTTGTAATGTTATGGCTAATCATTGTATTTCTGATTATATATTATAAGTATAGTAAATTATAAAATAAGCAGGCCTAATTTAACACACTTAAGTATATGTAATACAATTTACACAGTACTAGTTAGTGTACTGTACAGTACTGAAGTACAACTGGGGTGAAAATAATATACTTAAAAGATGCACTATGTAGACTTTGTGGGGTGAAAGCATGAACAACTTTATCTCTCAGTGACCACAAAATCATAAAAGGAGTTTAGATGGGACAAGGATTTCCTACACATTGCAGTATATATTTTACTATTTCAACAACAATTCCAATGAGGACATGATAAGTTGTGCATCTACAGTGTATGTCAGTAAGCATGCACTGGTCCATCGTTTTATAATTTATTTATTTTATGCCCTGCTTTTTTATGGGTACTGCATAGTGTAGAAAGTCATTACTCGATATACTGTACAATACTGGTCAACGTTTTTAGAACACCCTGGAATTTACAGTGTGTTTTGATAGACAATGATACATACATTCATCAAGCTGGAGACAGAACACAACTAATGAGAAATATTAGAAGGTGTTAAGCTTAGGTTTCAAATTTCTTTTTGCGTTGCACACATCTTTTGGCAATCATATCATTACTAAAGCTGGGCTCAATACTGCTACAATGTCAGGATGAATATTTGTGTTTAAAAAAACATTAATATCTCTGATTAAAGCCCTGATTTATCGAAGCTACACGACAAAGGGATGGGCACTAAGTTCATTTTGAATCTTGCAACTTTATTCCAGACAAGACCAAACAAAGGGAGCACATTCTACTGCAAAATTCAAAAGCACTAGTTTTCGAATGTGTTGTCACAACGGAGCTGATTTATGGTAACATATCCCTTCAATTAATGGCTGCTGAAAATGGCATTGCCAATGTATGTGAATTATAACTGATTAAAATAGGTACTATCCAACAGTGATAGACATTTGAAACATTGGTTAATCAATTTATTGCATGAAAATAATTTATAACTCGAAAATCCCTGGGTGTTCTTAAAAACTTTGACTGCAAACTTTGTGGTTCCTTCCAGAATCTTGGTGGCCTCCCTGACTAGTGCCCTTCTCGTCCAGATACGGATGGCCTGTTGTAGATATATTAACACATACTGTAGAAAATGAGTCAGGTATTCTCTATGCAATGGAGCTTACTAAACTCTAAGGGATATTCAACGCCTTGGACATGTTCTTATATCCTAACTCTGATTGGTGCTTTTGAAGAACATTCAGGCTTTTCTATGAATGTTCTTTAGGGCTTGGTTTGGCTTGGCGTCCAGTTTGCCTCTGATTAATAACTTACTTCAGCTTGTTTTGTGGACCACCCACTGTTAGCAAATTGTTACTATTGACTCCTCTTGTAAAACTGCAATGAGGATCCGGATACTAGGTGTTACCACTGAGAGAGTTACTAATTGATCTCGCACCTGAATGCCGATCGAACACGCATGTAGAGATACCTATAGGAATGCTACTGACATCCCAGCCACAGGTGTATTTAACCTGAAATCATGTCAAACACCTTAATTGCACACAACTGGAATCCCTTCAACTAATTACATGACATCAATAAACATTTGTTTGCACCACTGCATTTGTGTCACAGCAAAAAAAATTGTAATGCATTTAGAACGATTGAAGTTTAGATATTGTGTTGATCATTGGCAAAAATCTAGTTCGATTTCTTGTTGCTTCAAAGAAAATGTCGAAAAATTCAAGGGAGGGAATGCTTTTGAAAGCCAGTAGCTCAAACAGTTCCTTACAAGCTAAACCACCAGTTGAAATCATTTGAATCATTTGAAATCAAACAGTTCCTTACAAGCTAAACTACCAGTTGAAATCATTTGAATCATTTGAAATCAAACAGTTCCTTACAAGCTAAACTACCAGTTGAAATCATTCTTACTTATATGAAGGATTCGTCCTCATAGTTTGGACATAAAGTTAGAGCACATATGCAGAAAACCAAGTGACAGTTGTGGTAATGCTAGCAACATATTCTATTACCTCAAAGCAAAACATGCAAAAGTACAGTAGTTACTCACTGTACTGTCGCTTTAGAGAGAGCATCTGATAAATGATCAAAATGGAAAAATGGAAAATTAAATTAAAGTTATACAATGTGTTCAGACACTAGGGTCATCACCTAGTAGTGTTGGTGTCAAACTAAACAGTGAATTCATGTTGAAATACTTACGTTTTACATTATTTTGTAGGAATATATTTTCAGTTTGAAAAACTGTAGAAACCCAGTAGTTAAATCCTAGAAATAAGTAGTATTCTAGAGCAGGGATCTCCAACCCTGGTCTTGTAGAGATACTGTCCTGATTGTTCTCACTCCAACCCTAATTTAGCACACCTGAATCTAATAATTAGCTGGTTGATACGCTGAATGAGGCTATATTACACTATGTGTGGTTGGAGTGAAACCTTACAGGATGGTAGCTCTCCAGGACCAGGGTTGGATACCCCTGTTCTATAGTATTGCACTCTTTCAACCTGTTTTTTATGCAATTAAAGAAATAAATTAACACACCATGATATAAATCATTACTGTCCAATATTTGTAAGATACCATTATATGATTTTAGGGCATTTAGCCCAGCCTTAATATCTTAATAAGGACCTGTCATTTTGGCTGTTGTGGACAGCCTGTCTGTATGGTGGAGTGGACATTTGTGTACCTCTAAGTGCTTGTGCATTGATTGCCTTGAGGAGGTGGGGTGAGCTGCTAAATTGATCAGAGCATATTAAAAATACCTGTGGCTCTCTATCTTCCGAGGTGAGGTCACAGCTAGAGGCCAGGTGAGCAGACAACATGATGACATGTCGGCAGGAAGCCATGCTGCTTTTTTTGAGTTGATTGAATTTGCCAGTTTGCACAACCTCTCTCAGAGGAGAGATATAGTTAGAATAGGAGAACCGAGACTGGACATGTAGGGGGAGAGAAAAACCAGGAAAGTAAGGGATAGAGTGGGAGAGAGAGAGACAATCAGGATAAAATGGGACTAGGCACAGACTCATTTTTAGGTCTTCTAGTCGCCAGTTGGCATCTCACATTGCCTGTGAACTGAGGCGGAAAGTAAGAGCTTCTAAATAATTAAACAAGCACTCATTTAATACCAGATTCAAGCTTCCTCATCCATTCCCCACAGTAAAACAAATAAAAGCCATTGTACGTGGCTCCAGCTGACACGACCATGGGGTTGAGGAAGTCATCCTATAGTAGTTCAATGGTAGTGAATACGCCTGCTGAGATTATCTCCTTCTCCCATCTCACTCACTCTCTCTGCCCATCCGTCCCCGCTGCTAGCCTTTCATTTTCTCCTATTTCCTCATCTTGCTGGTGAGTTGCTTGTGCTAGAGATGGCAGGTTACTGCAGCTTGACCAGGGAGCTCTACGGGCATTGAAGCGGGGTCATTTAACTTCAAATCCCTCGGGTCCATCTTCGGGTTTGGGTTCAACTACACATTTTCTTATTTCTTATTAGGGTTTCACTGAGTCTGCCTTCCAGATGGATAGACTTTGCCCTTTTGTGAGACATTCATTGGTTCTTTTTAAGGAAAAGAAATCAAACACAATTTGCTCCTAGGTCTATTTGTTGCTTGCAGAAAAACTTTCTTCCTTAATTCCAACTAGTTGAAATTGGGATTCCAATATCGCCGGGATACAGAATAAGTTGCATGGACTTTCATGAGCATAATTTGATTTAATTACCTCAGACGCTCACTTCTTCAGTGCATGGTCTATATGGTCTGTATCGTAAATACTGTTAAATGGAGCTGGTCCTCTCTGGATCTATTTTACTCTCTGTATTCTTCCAACAACACCAAATATCTATACGCTACTGAGCACTGCATTTCAATTACTTTCGGATGATTTTGGACATGGTGAGCGAAAAAAATATAATGTAAGTACCAGCATGTGCATCGGAATGTGCAACATTTGCTAAAACAACCCCGCCAGTGAAACTAAAACAAAGCATTTAATTGCCTTCAAATCTTGTCCATAGACTGCTGACAGGGTAAGTCATCAAATATGTAATTTTAATTTTTTATTTCTGTGAATTATGTATTCAATTTGGCAAAGGAATCCCAAGATCCAGCCAATGGAAATCTGTAGTTCTTGGCAATAAATGAGCCAGTCTATCATACACACCTTGGACAAGCATTTCCCCATGCTCTTTGTTAATGGTGTGAAGTGCGTTCATCAATGTGTTCTGTGTGGAACAGCATTCATTATGCTCATCTCTGGGTTTCACTGGCAATGCAACCGTCTCAGGGAGCCCTGGTATGGGCCATTCACTGTCCACGTGTGTGGGAGGCGAAAATAAGATAGGCACAGAAATCGTTCCTTGTTAGTATGCTAATGTAAATATCAGTGCTTCACTCAGCCACCCTCATTCTGTAAAAAAGCCAGTGGTGTTAGCCAAGATACCATACACATGCACACAGATAAACACACAGACCCACAGGATTGTATATAGTACATTTATATTATATAGAGAAGAGTGACGAATTAAAGGAAAAATATGAATAGATCAGTGGACAAACAGGATGAATGCAGATGCCGTGGGGATATTTTCCTGGCTTGTTGAGGGTCCACTTGTCCTCCTAGAAGGTAGGCTCAATACAAGTCATTACAGAGCTGATCTGAGTGATCATCTTTATCCAGTGGTGAAACAGTTCTATCCTGATGGGAGTGGTCTCTTCCAGGATGACAGTGCCCCCCACCCACAGTTCTATCCTGATGGGAGTGGTCTCTTCCAGGATGACAGTGCCCCCACCCAGAGTGCGCATGGGGTCTGCGAATGGTTTGATGAGTATGAAAATGTGAATCACATGCTACGGGCTTCACAGTCACCAGATCTCAAGCCAATTGAACACCTATGGGAGATTTTGGACCGATGTCTCAGACAGCACTCTATCATCAAAAAAACGAATGACTGAATGTCTTTTGGATGAATCGTGTTCCAGTAGAGTTCCAGAGACTGGTAGGAACCATACCAACGAGCATTGAAGCTGTTCTGCCTGCTTCCTGAGACATGTTACATTGTTTCCCTTAATTCGCCACCTGTCTGTATGTGTATATATACTATTTGGGTGAATTACAGCACTCTTTATGTGCCCCCACCTCATTTTTAATGGACTAAAAGTTATTGGACAATTAACTGCTCAGCTCTTCCATGGCGAGCTGTGTCATTCCCTCATTAGTTAATTAACAATTAAGCAGATAAAAGGTCTAGATATAGGTTCAAGTGTGTGCATTCAGAATTTGTTGCTGTTATTTAAAAAAATATGAAGTCCAAAGAGATGTCACTCCCAGTGAACCAAGCCATCATTTGGATGAAAAATCATAACAAACCAAACAGAGGTATAGCGAAAACACCATGAAAACAACTGTGGTGGATGACAGAAGAATGATTTCCCTGGTGAAAAACCCAGATCAAGATCATCCTCCAGGAGGTAGGCATATCTGTGCCAAAGTCAACAATCAAGAGAAGCTTCACCAGAGCAAAACAGAGGGTTTACCACAAACCATTGGTAAATCCCCAAAACAGGGGGATCTAATTAGAGGATGCAAATAAATATGAACTGTACAGTTCTGGAAAAAAGCAACCAATACCTTTTTATAACAAAGAATGTTATGCAATGGCCAAGTAAATCACCTGTGAGGCACCAGCTACAGTATATCTGGTCTTATTGTCACCAAAGTAATTTTTTTAAGTATAAATTCAGATTGTATATCCTGCATTGAAATAGATTGGAAATCGATGATGGTTCAGAAGTTAACACATTCGGAAATGCAGTACAAAAAAATTGCCCCTCAAAGATTAGCCACAAATCTCACCCAAACAGAGGTATCCTTGTTTCACGCCCATTCAAGATCATTCACATAAGCCTTAGCCACACCCATCTTTGCCAGGAAATGACAGTACTGTAACTGTCAACTGTTGTGTCAACATTAAGGTGATTGACTCAATCAAGCCAAAAAGGCAGTAAAATTCAAGTGTATAATTTTATAATCATCACAGCATTCATGATAAAAAAAGGCCATAATCACACTCTGATTGAAGTGATTGCTCTCTATTCGATAACAATTAATATACAGTAATTACACCTGGACTGTCCTAAATTTAATAAAGCTATTCCTTTTGTTGAGGCCTTCATTTTCTAAACATTCACATCACATTCATATTGTATGGATTGCCCTTTTTTTTATAACAATTCCTATAGTCACACCTGGACATTAATGCCTTGTAATGTTTAATTCCCACAGGGGACCAGTATGATGGCACCTTGGATGGATCTACAGTTGTACTGTAGATCGCTACATCTATAAGCCTGATCTATAATATTCACATACAAATAAAATCAACTACACTAACTACAGTATAATGCCGAAAAACAATTGTATGGCTCGATATTTGACAGAAAATAACTCTAGATGGATAATTACAACTATAATTAGGTAACCTGGATGTCTGATTCAAACAACTGATTGTAGAGAAGGGAAGAGATGAGGAAGGACTGGAGTTGTGCGTGGGGCAGTTACAGTCCTGGCTTGCACACCCGAAGCGTGATCGAGGGAGAGATTTCCTTGGTGATCCCTATCACGTGAAGAGCGACAGATACATCATGCTTGTGCCAACCCTACTTAGCAATAGCAAAACAAATTGAGCTAATAACACAAATAAACAAACAAAAATAGTACTTACAGTCGAAAATCCTTCTTTTTTGTCATCAAAGAGTCCCAGTAAAATCCATCTTGTTAAGTAAAAATTACAATTTTATTTAATTTATTTTTTCGGACCGTTAACGAATGTATCCAGAAAAAAATGAAGCCCTTTGTGTATATGAACCGCAAGCCTGCACTTCTGAACAAAAGATGAATGTGAAACGTGTAAAACACCCACCCGATTACGTCAAACTCGTCTGTAATGCCCAGCCTAGTGGGGGCTGGTGTAAATGACTGAGCATGGACTAATTTCTATTGCCTTAGTTTACCTGTTTATGTTTAGTTGCATTTTGTCTATTTTGTTCCTTTTCCTTCAGTGTTTTTACATGGTGGTTTTGTTTGTACTTTCATTTTGAAACCTGTCCCCTGTCAGGGTCGACCACGCCTCTTCCTGTCCAGGGCTGCTGGGAAATGTAGTAGGGACTGGGAAAAGGCTAGACTCAAGTAGAAGGTTCTGATTACTAAGGACAAACAGTTGTGTCTAGTTAGTTGATCTGAGTTCCTTATATAAGCAGCCCTGCCCAGGAGGAAATGTGGAAGCTCACGACGGCTATTAGGGATCAGGTTGGCAGGGTTGAGGATGCTAGGTGTTTGAGTGGGGGTAGGGTGCTTATTGTGGTGGGTAGTGAGGCACAGAGGGATAAGCTGCTGAAGCTGGAGGTGTTGAATGGGGGTAAGGTGAAGTGTATGGTGCCAGGGAGTGCGGGGAAGGTGAGAGGGGTGGTCACGGGTGTTCCGGAAGATATATCTATGGAGGAGTTTGTGGAGGTGGTGTCGGGAGGGGATGTGGTGGGAGCGAGATGGTTGGGTAGTAGGGCACTGGGGTTAGACA
>JACXGM010003372.1:5595-42177 GCA_016801145.1 Umbra pygmaea
GACAAAGTAATGTATTGTTAAAAATATTATAACTTTATTCACGTTATGTTTGGCGGTTCCCTGGAACTTAGAGCAACTATATTATATGACGTCATTGACGGGCGACAAAAAGAAACGTCCCGTGTCTTCAAATTAAATTACAAATTTCTCTGGATTTGAAAGTTGGTGGAAACATTTAGGATAATGTAAGTACACAACTGAGAAATATATATAATATATGTATAGTGATGTTTTCTTTCAATGCAAAGTATGTATTTTGTTATTGTTTTGATTGATATTACATATTGTACCTTTAAGATTGACGGGCTACCAGATTCGCACTCAGGGATGGCTATCACTGGAGATCCCTAAGATCTCTGCTGAATTAGGTAGAACTGCTTTTACTTTTTTTGTCTGTCACATATTTTTTTATTTAATTAAAAAAAACAGGTAAGTTGACTAAAAACAATTTATTATTTTACAGCAACGACCTAACATATTAAGTTAATATGTCTTGCCAAAGGAGAACCCTTTCACTATTTGTGTTGATCTGCTATCTTGAATTTAACCTGCCCTGGTTAAATTCATTGTGACGTAACAGATGGCGATGCTAAAAACCCAGGGTTCAACTTGATGTTACCTCACTAACCATGAATCCTGCTTCGTAGTACAGGCCTCAGGACTGCGGGAGGTAACAATGGCAAAACAAAACAGAAATACCATTATTTCATGCATTTGAGCCACGTCTGGAAGAGTCTATATAGACTCACTGGAAATTGCTTACTACTGTGTTCATGCAGCTTGTTTTTTACAGGAACTGTTGGATTACATGTTAACCTGCTGACCATGAACTAGCTCCTGTATGTGTGTGTTTCAGTTAATCCACACAGCGTTCAATATCTCTTCCCCGTCTAAAGATTCTGCTCTGAAGGCTTTAATGATAGTGTCAGCAGGACTCTGAGCTATGTCCTGTACATGGCCCGGCTCTGGGCAGTGGCTGCAGATTCATAGTTCCCCTTCAACTGGGAAGCAGGAGGGAACACATGCATACATGTAGGAGGCCTTTGTTTAGCAGATAACACTGCATTGGAGGTACCTCTGTGCAAGTCTGGTTTGGGTCAAAGCATCTGAAGATTCATGGACTTGAGTAGGACATGTATGGTCTGCAGAGCAGAAGCCCTTAATGGCTATTGATCGACCTACTAGTTGCAGTATACTCTGTATCTTGAATGAGCCGGGGCTGTACCTGTATGCTGTTAGTATTTCAGGCTGTACCCTTATACTGTTTGTATTTCAAGCTGTACTGTATGCTGTTTGTACAGTTGTATAAAGAATTATTCAACCCCCATTCCAAATCAGGTTTATTTTCAAAATGTACAGACTTTTAGCTGTTTTCAATAAACAAATCAAACAAAAACAATTAAAATAGCTCAATACAAAGAATGCTTCAAGTGCTTTCCCCAAATCCAACTGAAAACACAACTCATAATGACTTCACCAGTCTCAGAATTATTCAATAGAATCCCTCACAACAGCACAAATATGTAAAACAGGTGTTGTCTCAAGCACACCTGATGCAACTAATCAAGGGCTTTATTAGTGGTCTTCAGAAGAATGGTCCAAAATGTAGGAGATCCTTGCCATTCACAAAGAAGGAACAGGATACAATAAGACAGCAAATGCATTGAATATTCCTAGAGACACTGTTGGAAGTATAGTTTGCAAGTTAAAAGTTAAGGGAAGAGTGGTTACACTACCTGGACAGGGCAGAAAAAGGAAATGATCAATGGCTGCAACCATATTTATGAGACCAGAAAAACCCTTGAGTGACTACAAAAGACCTGCAGCAAGACTTGGTGGCAACAGGCACTGAGGTTTTAGTGAGCACAGTAAGGCCCATACTAAACGCAGAAGGTTTCCATGCTGGAACTCCAAGACATACAACATTACTGACCCAAAAGCACTAGAAATATTGGCTGTAATATGCTCAAAATCATAAGCCACAGAGGTTTTGGGATTCTGTTCTGTGAGGTGATGAAACAAATCTGCAACATTTTTGGCAAGATGGACCAGCAATATGTCTGGAAGAAGAATGAAGCAAACACTAGCAAACGTAGTGCTACAAAAGGATCAAGCTAATTAACATAAAACATTTTTACAGACAACAGAGGAGGTGGAATTCAATAAGTCCTCATTACAGAGGAAGGTTTTTAGATGTTTCCTGACGATTGGTAAAGACTGCTGTTCTAGCCTCCAGTTTGAAAGCTTGGCTGTACCTGTATGGTGTTTTTATGTGGGGCTGTAGCAGTATTTGGAATTTAACAGATTTGGCAACTGAGAATGTATGCTCATTAACACAAAGTATCTCTTAGTAAAGGACAAACCAAAGGTGACAAGGAAAACGTTGACGAACGGGGGGTTGATAGTTTTGCAGTGTGAGTCCTACTTACTGTATTTTCTAAGTCACTTTTTTTTTTTACTCATCTGGCTGGTCCGGCGATATATTCCAAAGCAACTAAATAAAAAAAACATTACAAAGCAACTTTTGTCAGATGAATACACTGCAAATCAAATAAGGCCAGATGGCACTGTTTAATCTTGTGACTGAATAAAAGTAGTTGCACCGAAAAAGAGAAGTTTACATTTACACTGACAGTATTACACAATGCCAAAAAGTAAGTTGTATTGCAGATAGGGAAATATGCAGCCAAAAACAGTAATTGGGCAGCAGAACAAATGTTTAGAGTCAGTGAGGAACTTGTAAAAGACTGGCACAGGGCAGAGACAACTCTTCACAAAATGAGGAAAAAAAACAGGGCTGATCGTGGTCTGAAAGCTCACTGGCCTGAACTGGAGGAAAAGGTCCACAAATGGGTACTTGAACAGCGGGCTGCTGGCAGAGCCTTATCAAAGGTGTAGTCACGTCTCCATGCCCAGGTGATTGCCAAGGAGATTAATATGAAAGATTCTGCAGGTGGACCTTACTGGCGCTACCGCTTCATGCAACGCAATCACTTGTCAATTAGATTATTTTTATGCAGGACAATGCTCCGTTGCATGCATCGAAGTACTCCACTGCATGGCTAGCAAGTAAAGGCCTTAAAGATAAAAGAATAATGACATGGCCCTCTTGCTCAGCTGACCTAAACCCTATTGAGAAATTGTGTTCTCTACTATCGATTTAGGGTGACAGGGAACAGGACACCTATCTGAACAGTGTCTGGGAGGCTGTGGTTGCTGGTGCACAAAAAGTTGATCATTAACAGATCAAGAAACTGACAGACTCCATGAATGGAAGGCTTATGACTGTTGTTAAAAACAAGAGTTGCTATATTGGTCACTGATTTGTTTTGAAGTTTCAGAAATGTTTATTTGTAGATTTTTATTTGTTTGTTTATTATTCTCACTTAAACAGATAAATCAACCAGTAAGATGGAAACATTTGGGTTTTTCTTTTAGTTGCATAATTTGTCTGCACACTAATAGTTGCCTAACAAATGTGCACACACACAGATATTCTCAGAAGAAAACCAACACCTCGCTTTTACTTAACTATTCAGGTTTGAGGTGTATTTAAATTTTGGATTGACCAAGAGCACTGTAGTTCTATAAAATTTATCCTGAAAATCTGGAGGCTGTATTCCTGTTTTTATTTTTACTCGTACTTTGACTTGTAATGTATGTGAAACTTTTGTCTTCAGCACCTCAACGCTTTTATCTTGGTCAGGTATCTGTTTCAAATGAGAATTTGTTCTCAACATGCTTACCTGGTTAAATAAAGGTTAAATAAAAAAATTAAGAAATCCTCAAGAATACAACTTGCCTAATAATTGTGCACACAGTATAGGCATAGGCTTTGTCTGTTCTAATGATGTAAAAGTCTCTGTTTATTTTTAAAGAATTAAATAAATGTGACTTATACACCAAAGCAACTTATAGTCTGGAAAATACGGTAATTAGATATACAAAGTACATGAAATCAATTCTGTGTTGTGCATTGGTACAGGGGCTAAGTAAGTGTCTGTGTTGTATTATTTAGTAGCTGTTATACCAGTCAAGCAGATGAGGCTCCTTCAGGTTATATACTTGGTAGTTCACCAGGTTTTTTGTTCATTTGGCTGGGCTTATGAGACTTGTTTTAAAGGAACAGCGGTTGACCTGCTGTACAAGTAGCTGAAGACATTTCAAATTAAAGGCCCCTTGCATGATTTTTTTTAAATTTTTAATTTAACCAGGTAAGTTGACTAGGAACAATTTCTTATTTACAGCAACGACCTGGGAGCAATTAGGGTAAAGTGTCTTGCCCAAGGACACAACAACATTTGGCTCAGTTGGGAATTGAACTGGCAACCTTCTGACTACAAGTCTGACTCCCTACCAACTGAGCCATCTGCGCCCCATAATGATGATGTTGAAAGAGTAGCGCCACCCTTTAGTTGTGGCAGTCGTGGTCAGTGGATCTTAATTGGGGACGCCGGGCTGTCATTATGTTTGAGACCGGAGTGAATGGAATGGTGTGTAGCGCATCAAACCTGTTGTGTGAAACCATTCCATTTCCCCTCGTCCGGGCACTAATGCGAACCCGGCGTCCCCAATAAGATCCACTGACCGCGCCTGAGTTGTGCACCCCCCCCCCACACACACCTCCCCAACTCTACTGTTTTGGGTCACAGGTTCAAATGTTGAACAGAAAAACAACGTTCTTAATTTTATGGGATTTAGAGCCTAGTAGTCCTAAAGTTGATGAAATTGAAGAACACTGGCATTATGTAGGTCAACATGGAGGACTATTTATGGGGTTAAACGTTATTCTGAAGAAGCCTTGCAGGTTTACCTTATCTAAAAGTTATTTTCCACCAATAAACAGAACGCCTGATGTCTTAAACTGACTGAATGCAGTAACTGCCATAAAAGCAGGTCGTATGAGAGTTACAGCAAGGCTCATAAACTCAGCTCATAAATCTGATGGAATGCATAGGCTTGTTCATCAGGCTACCTCAAACATTTTGTGTCAATTTCAACAAAAGATGTAAGAATTTTAGATCTGCATGATCAGTGCCAACCAGGGACAGTGTTGGGATAAATATGGTGACATGTTGTGGGCATTATGTGAAATAAATTACCCCGAGGGCTAGTTACCCCATCTTACTCTACCTGTCTAAAACCTGGGAGACGTAGATAAACACGCAAACTGCCTTGAAGTACCATATGTTATTCTGATGACAGTGTGTGGTTTCAGCAAGCGTAAACTAAATATATACTTTGCCATGATGATATATGGGATGAATGTGTTCTATACAAATGTCCATAACTTTTTCGGGCATTTTTTGACCATATTTGGACTTCTTAGATAACAAACAAAGAATATGCTAACAAAAATCAGATCAAACACATTTTACAGTATAAGTATAACTGACTTGCAGAGTTCTGAGCACAGCTATTAAGTGAACAGTTAGGCGTGGTGAAAATATATATATATATATATAGTGGTAGTGCTGGTAGTCTCTGTGGGATAGAATGCTGGTTACCGAGGGCCATATTGGGAAAGAGAAGTTGCAGATTGTTGGTCATGATTGAGTACAGGGGAAGTTGTGTACAAATGACAACTTGCGCAGCCAGCAATAACAGCTCTCAAGTCTGAAATACTTCAGCAGATTGGCATTGTGTGTGTGTGTGTGTGTGTGTGTGTGTGTGTGTGTGTGTGTGTGTGTGTGTGTGTGACCTGTGGGAACTCAAACTTGCTACAAAGATGGTAAAACATAAAAACCACTTTGTACATACATGCTTTGTTTTGGAAAGTCCCCAGTAACGCCGTTTCCAGATGAGATGCTTAGGTCATGATTAATGTATCTGTGCTTTTCAACAAGTCTTCGTATCGTTTATTTGATTTGAGTTGAAAACAAAAGCTTCTTTGCAGCGGAACATTGTTGTTGTACAGACTGTACATACTTCAAAGCCGATGTAGGGGTTTTGGAAGAAGTCGTTGTTACTGAGCCCCTGATCTCAGCCTTGCTATGTCTGACTGCACCTTCATGAACCCCAGGCCTTTCCCAAACCTCTCCTTATGCCCCTTGGACATTTCACAACCCAAGTCGTTAATAGGCTCAACATGAGGGCAGATCGCTTTGTGTTCCATAGTCTCGTCCAAAAAGGGCCAGTTAACAAAAGATTGCTGTTGTTTGTCTCATGATCTTCAAGAAAAAAAAAACTTGTTGTACCCTTGAGCAAGGCAGTTACCGCTGGTTGCTCCTGTCGGTACCTTTAGATAAGTGTGACTTATATGTAGATTAGACACCAAGAACTGTGTGTACCACATCTGAAGGAAGCTGAGACCTTGGTGAAGGTGTTGGTAATTTGCCTGTTGACCTTGATGTTTTTGTGTTTCCTCAGCGTCGGGGCAGGGCACTGGAACGATCCTCGGCCAGGGGAAGTCTGGGAGGAGCCCACTCCAGACGCTCTATGACAGTGACCAGGTAAAGCCTGCTTTAAAAAAGCACTAATCTCATTGGCTGGTGAATGAATAACCACTTGAATGTTTAGCAAATCATAGCCTGTTTAGGTTTAGTCAGAGCCCTTGAGAAAGTTGCATCAATGGAGATTGAAAAACGCTACGGTCACGTGGTACGGTCACGTGGTACGGTCACGTGGTACGGTCACGTGGTTCTTGGCTCTCCCAAATAGTTCCAAGCAGGTAATTTGAATACATTGAATTCTATGAGAGCAGCGGTAACAACGGCGATATCTGGTATGATCTATAATATGAAAGCTGTTTAAAGTGCTGTGAATTGACACGTTAAATGTCTGTTATGAATTAGTTAACTCCACTTAGTTTATAAATTATGCTAAAATCCTCTATAACGGCGGCTAAAATATGACTATAATACAGGTTTCTAAATTAATTTGGATTTTAAATTTTATGCTTGCCCTGGGGGGTTTTGGTGTGCGTGCCCTGCTGCAGTGGGCTTCCTCTTTCAGGAAAATCGACTGCCTCTGTCCTGCCACACTATCTTAATAAAGCAACATAAACATCTTAATAATCAAACAGAAAGGGCCGGTTTCACAGACACAGATTAAGCCTAGTCCTGGTCTAAATAATCAAGTTGAATGGAAATCTCCATTGATCTTGCTTTTTTTAGTCCAAGACTAGGCTTAATCCTTGTCCTTGAAAACGGCACAAAGATTGTCAAATATACACAAACGGTAAAATATTTTAGAACAATTTTAGGTGTTCTAAAACTTTTCTCTAGTAGGGTTTGTTTTCAAAAATAAGACTAAACACATTTTCAAAATGTAAGAATTATCAAGCTGTTTAATGCCTGCTTATTGCTACCAATTTTGTACGATGTAAAAGTTTTAACAACTTCAAATATTTATCAAATTTGTTGGTGGTTGCCAAGCTCACTGAGCGAATCGCTAGAAACCATGAAGAGCTTTCCAACGGAAATGCTTGACAATTTCCTAGACTGAAACCTACACTGTCAGATTAGTGCTACAAATGAGTGCCTTTGTCTGAAAGGAGGTAGTTTGAAATTGCTTTAACCATCTGTTTCCAATAGTTACCATTTGTATGTGATTGGCACAGGGGCAACCTTTGACCCTACACATGTTTATGTTTTTTGTGTAATACAGCTCTTTGAATTTAAATCATCCGGGAAAATGTGATGCGTCAAGTGTTTGGTTTCAAAGCAGACAGACGTTATTTAAAGCATTCTTTCTGGCTGCTGATTAAGTCATTCCAGTCAGACATTGGTTTCAATATAAAATAATTTTTGACGAGATAGGAAAATGTATGTTACAATGTTTAGTCCATTCCGTTATTGTTGCTTGCATTCAAAAACAACAACATAATTGTTTTAAGTGCCTGTCTTTCTCTGTTCCTCCTTCTTCATAAAACTGTTGGAAAAAGGTCAGTCAGTGATTGCAGTATACAGTATATGTAGCTTATAGACTACAGTAAAAATGTAAATTTAAATTGGCCCATGTTGTTCAACTTGGAAAAAAAGGCTATTGAAGCCAAGTGGGCAGAACATCAATGTAGCTGATCTTGGCATGAGCTATCAATATTATATATTATTGGCAGGTTTTAGTTATACTTTTTGTTTTTAGATTGGCCTAGGGTAAAGTTGACAACCAAGTCAACTCGGATCCTTACATATTCAAAGTCTGGAAACGGACCAGATTTGATGAGAAAAGCAGAATATGGCTGCTTATGCTCTACTGTCCAGCTCCCTGTTCCAGTGGAAACACCCACCTAGCGCTTCACATTTATACGTCTTATAAGAGTGTCTTCTGTGGTGACAAATTTAAATTCAGATGTAAACTGAAAGCCAACAAACTTTCTCTAATTACTTTTAATCAATGTGACAAAGGTAAAAAAAGCCGTATTGCAACATTGTATCATAGATTTTCATTCTGAAGTACCATAGTTATACTGTAAAATACTTTTTCTGTGATGTGTTATTTTATATTGTAAAGTATGATGTGTAGTAGGGAATGTTCCAAAACTACAGTAATACTTGAACAGTAATACTTGAACAGTAATACTTGAACAGTAATACTTGAACAGTAATACTTGAACAGTAATACTTGAACAGTAATACTTGAACAGAATCTGAGAGAAAATAGGTTGGAAAGGTTGAAGAAAGAAACTGGTTCTATAGGAATGTGGTGTTACCAATTAAATCTCATAAGCGATGTTACCAATTAAATCTCATTAGCGGTGTTACCAATTAAATCTCATAAGCGATGTTACCAATTAAATCACATTAGCGGTGTTGCCAATTAAATCTCATTAGCGGGGCAGTATGAGGCATATGCACAAAAAACCTTTAGGACCCAATTCACTTTTAATTGCCTGGTTTTCTTTATACTATTCTTAATGTAACTCGTCAAGTTGAACCCTCTGCTGTTAGATTTGTATGTTTTTTATTTAAGAAGACAGCAATCAAACCTTTCATTTAACATACTCCTGGGTATTAATCTTCACTAATATTCACTAACATAAGGGTTTGAATAATATATTCACAAATATAAGGGTTTACCCATACCCTAATTACAAGCAAATGTTTTATAATGCATGTAAAGATGACCTTGCGTGATTCAGCTAACCCTTTATGTTTAAGGTCTTCTGAGTGTAGTTGCTGAAATTGTAGCCGACAGTTTCTCCATAGATTAAATGAATGCTGGCATGCAACTGACCAGTATTCACGTTAATAAAATATATGCAAGCTCTCCATACTTTCATATTATTTTCCACAAAAGATTGGTAAACTGTATTTGACTTTTGTTACATTCAGTGCATATACACTGTTACACTGTCAGTTATCATAATTATATTGATAACAGCTACACTATGAGCAAGGATACATAGTTAGCAACTGTGGCCTTATTGAGTGTGTCCTTGATCAATGTGGCCAGTATAATCTCAAACCTGCACATAGAACCACCCATTTCCCCAGAAACAAATGAAAGCTAGGAGCTTCTGCATTTGGTTGGGTGCATGGGAGGATTAGCAGTTGAACCTTTACAGTCTCTGGGTTGAACTCATTGACCTGTAGTTCCAGGGCTGCAGTTTGTGGAGGGCAAATGTTGAACAAGACGACTATGTTCAGCTACAGCGTGTGGATGAGTGTGGAATATATTGGAATGTGTGGATGAGTGTGGAATATATTGGAATGTGTGGATGAGTGTGGAATATATTGGAATGTGTGGATGAGTGTGGAATATATTGGAATGGAGCGAAGTCATTTAAACTCAACTGTCAAGTCTTAGAATTGACAAACAAGAAGTTCATTTAGACAAGCTGTTATTCAGCATGAACATGTCCTTGTCTTGGTTGCAGTCTCCATAATGCACACATTCCTTACTTTCTACCTCTCGTCATAATTTTCCAGAGATTACCTCATTCCTGGACAGATTATGCTCATTACGATTACGCTCCTAGACTCCTATGCTGTTACAGTAGATGAACCTGTATCAAATTCCTTTTCAAACAGATGTTTTCGGAGGGGAAAGTTTGGTTTGAACATTAGAATTCTGTGGAGTGTTTTGGACCCTGCAAATCAGGAAAGTAATTATTGGAATAAATAGACCAAGGAGTTCAAATTTGGATTTAATGAAGAACCTAGAAATTCTTTTCTTCTCATATTTGTCTTAGACCCTGTACATAAATGACCCCCAACCCCTACAAGGAATTTGCTTTAAAGGGATAAAATATGTATCAGCGGTTTTCTAACTTTTACCCATATTGTTTAGTTACTTTTCAAATTCTTTTTAGATACATTATCCCTAGGGGTTCATTCTGGAGCCCAAAACCTTATTACATTTTTTGGCCTGTTAATTTCATGTAGATTTTTGCTGTTCTACCAGATCTGCAATTTAACAAAGCAAGTTTTAAAACCTTTTCATGTGTCAACATGTTGAAATATGCCGACCCAAAGGGTTCAGTGCTATCAATAAGCACTTGTCATCCCGCTTCCTCAAGGTGAATGAATGGTTGAACCATCATAAACAATGTGTGTCTGAAATGCTTACTGAATCCTCCCCTCCTACAGATGGAGTCGTCTGCGGTTCAGGTGACTCACCAGGGCCGACGGGAGCTGCTGGAGGAAGCCTGCCACTCTTACACCCGCCAGCGCCGTGTGCTAATCCCAGAGGACCTAAAGCACATAATTGTGGACGACCAGCACGGCCTCCTCTACTGCTACGTCCCCAAGGTGGCATGCACCAACTGGAAGCGGGTCCTCATGGTCCTTACGGGCGCTGCCGGCCCCCACCAGGACCCCCTCGCCATACCTGCCAACGAGGCCCACGTGCCGGGTAACCTGCGCACCCTGTCAGAGTACTCCACCTCTCAAATCAACCAGCGGTTGCGCTCCTACCTGAAGTTTGTGTTTGTGCGGGAGCCCTTCGAGCGGCTGGTTTCGGCCTATCGCAACAAGTTCACGCGAAGCTACAACACCGCCTTCCACAAGCGCTACGGCACCAAGATCATCCGGCGGCATCGGCCCAACCCGCACGCAGAGGCCCTGGAGCGGGGCGACAACGTCTCCTTTGAGGAGTTTGTGTACTATCTGGTGGACCCGGCCACGCAGCGCGAGGAGCCCTTTAACGAGCACTGGGAGCGGGTACACTCGCTGTGCCACCCCTGCCTCATCCACTACGACGTGGTGGGGAAGTACGAGACGCTGGAGCAGGACTCCCGCTACGTCATGCAGCTGGCTGGGGTGGAGGGCCAGGTGACATTCCCAACCTCTGCAAAGAACACCAGGACTACGGGAGACATGGCCGCACAGTTCTTCAACAACATCAGTCCCTTTTACCAGAAGAAGCTGTACAACCTCTATCGCATGGACTTCCTGCTGTTCAACTACTCCACACCAGAGTACCTAGAGTTTAGATGAAGTTATGCTTCGTGAAGAGAACGCTTGAACAGTCATCTCTCAATACGGAAAGGACATTTTTTGTCAAAATGAAGTTGTCGCCTAAATTAGGCAACACATTGGAATGAGCCAACAGCTTGAACTGCTACCGGTTTAGGTGTCAGATACACCTATAGTAAGCATTCACTTTTTTGGTTGTCAAAAAATTTGTAACAACCAGTCTTTTTTGCTGGATGAACAAAAGGTATTGGAAAGTAATTTTTATATAAAGTGGCGCTGAATGTCTCTACATTTGTGCATTTGCGTGTGGGCCTTCTAACTGAGATATGTGTAGGACATCCTGTGAAAATGTGACAAACGAGGGATCTTATACTGTAGTGTTGCTGTTTTTTACAGAGAATGGCATTGCACAGTTTATTTATTGTAATATTTGTGTCTCAATGTCCACATACATTTAGTAAATAGAAACATTTACAGTACCATCATTTTCGACAGTCAAATAAACACATTCAAGCATATTTTGTGTCCAGAGAACTTTTGTTCTAGGGTTCGACACAGAGTAAGTATCCAGTGCATTCAAAACGCAATGATCCAGTGCATTCAAAACGCAATGATCCAGTGCATTCAAAACGCAATGATCCAGTGCATTCAAATGCAATGAACTGAGAGTACCTCCTCAAAGGCAACCTTACACACCAAAAGAGAGAGCGAGAGATTGATTAAACAGGGGCACAGATATACACTGAAGGGAAGAGCATGATGGGAAATGTTGAATCGGATCAGCTGGACCGGATAATGAAGGGGAGGAGTCAGTGATAATTGATGATCGGCTTGATGAGGGAATATTTACCTCCTGTGGGGGAAACACAAACTGAACAGAAACAGAACAAACAAATGCAATGCCATAGTCAGGCTGGAACCACTGACTGTCATGGCGTTGGTTTTTCAGCAAGACAGTGACTCAAAGGCTTTTTACGCTACAATATAACTCAATAGATTTCAGCAACATTTTTGAATCCACGAAAAATGTCGAGACCCAATTATAGTGTGTAAATTTGTGGGTCTCTCGAATTCCACGTGACCTCTTGAGGTAGCGGACGAGAAGAATCCCATCTGGGCCTTCACAGCCCAAAATAAATGTGTATTGAGGGGAAATTCCTCACTCTTAATGGGCTAGGCTGATTTCTGAGCGAAGTGCAGAAAATAAATTAAACCTACACGACGCCAAATCGCATACTGTATAATGTACGTAGCCTGTTCATATTGCACGTTTTGAGCATTGTTCTGGTTTATATTGGTTAGATTACGTAGCTAAACTTAAACATAATTTGGAGTGGGAAGACAAATGAGGTTAACAAGTTTGCATTTAATGGGCATTGAACAATAGTGTTCACTGCCTCCCCATGTGCCCAAGTGGTCAGAGAATGGAGTATTAGGTCGTAGGTGTGAGCAAGGACACAGAACACCGGCATGTACCGTTACACAAAGGACTTTATTCTTGCCATGGTAAAATAATAGTTTTGGGAGGAGAGGCTGAGTGAACACAAAGTAAATAAATAATACAAAAGTTCCCACCCCTAACTTGTTCTAAACTAACACAGACAAACCTAAGCTACCTGGCACTCGATCAAGGCCCCCTAACCAAAGTACAGGGGGGTAGGCCACTCAGATCTAAACCTATTGTGTATAACAAGGGAGTATCCCTACGGGTGGTGTAAGCCCATGGGCATCTGGCCTGACACTCCCACGTGTTCCTTTCCTCCACTGGGAAGACAAGGGAACAAAACGATTAGTATTTAACAATAACACAAAGTACACCGAACAGAGATACTAATCAAAACACACTAGACTGACAACACTCCACACTAAATAGGCCTATCACTCAAACTAACACAGCTCGCACTCTACAACTAAGACACACAATACTACCTAGCCAAGTGTGGGCACTGCCACACCAAAACACAGACCAAATACTACCTAACCAAGTGTGGGCACTGCCACACCAAAACCCAGACCAAATACTACCTAACCAAGTGTGGGCACTGCCACACCAAAACACAGACCAAACCTTTAGGCAGCAAAACTGAGAGTACCTCCTCAAAGGCAACCTTACACCAAAAGAGAGAGCGAGAGATTGATTAAACAGGGGCACAGATATACACTGAAGGGAAAAGCATGATGGGAAATGTTGAATCGGATCAGCTGGACCGGATAATGAAGGGGAGGAGTCAGTGATAATTGATGATCGGCTTGATGAGGGAATCTTTACCTTCTGTGGGGGAAACACAAACTGAACAGAAACAGAACAAACACACAGAACAGGATAGAAACATAGCACACAAAGACTCCAACAGGACAAGGTCCTGTCCTGAGCAGGTGCCAGTGTCCCGTCCTCAGTCTATCCAGGCGGCTATAACTATACCACCGAGCCTACAGCTGCAGCTAATGACTGTGATCGCCTTTGCCAATGCATATGACACCACAGTACTACAATCACAGTGTCAGACAGACAAGGTCCTAGTCTTCTTGCGTTAGAAAGATGATGGTGAGTGTGAGGATGCCGTCTTTCCCACCTTGAACAAGCTTATCTCCATGCCGAATGCCTTCTCAGAGCTATTCAAGCTGTTCAGACATTGCCTGTGTCTTCAATGTTCAAAGAGGAATTATTTTCTGTTTTAAAATGTGTCACAAACATCAACAACAACAAAAATATCAGAACAACGAGTGACGACAGATTAACCAACCTCATGCTTATGACTGTGGAATCTACACAGGTAAAAACATTAAACATGGATGATCTGGTGGCATATAGATTAGTTGAGGCCCAGTCGCTAACCATATTATGGACTAAACAAATAGGAGCCTACAGCACCAGAAGGTAAGATGGGAATGTCTTCCTCCTAATCCAAAGAGCAAATAATCACTGCCAGCACCCTGATGATATTTGATGAATTGTACTGTAGTTAACAATTGTTAGCTTTGTCAAAGAATATTGATGTTACATAAGAAGCAATTACGTGATCAGACATGCTTTAGTATGTTTGATTGTCTGAGGCTTACCACTGACAGTTTCATTGTATGCTGATGGACCATGTGAAAAGTGCCATTGTGTGCAGTGCCCCATAGAAAGGAGAGACCTTTTTCAGAGTGCACTTGGACCTTAGGTAGTACAATCTTAAAGTTTTGCACTGTATCGTCATTGCATGCATGTATTACTACAATGCACAACATGTACACATTCAGGTCTATTTGTCTATAAGAAGGAAATAGGTCCATAATATGCCCGTCGGTAAATATGAATGTCAGTTAGTGAACTTGTTCATACTGACAGGATTTTTTACAGTGTGTTATGGAAGCATTTTGCCAACATACGCTTTAGATAGGTGCCAAACAGCCTGCACAAAGTCTGTCAGCTTTTCTTCTGGTAACAAATTAATTCAAACATTTTATTGAAGACTCAAATCAGCCTGTGTGGTTGGGCTTTAGTACTTGTAAATTACAATAGATTTGCATATTTTCTGCCAAATTTGCCTTTTGTTTTGTTGTGTATTGAACAGACCTTATTGAACACCCCTTATACTAGAAAATAGCATGTAATTCAATACATTAATTTCTGAAGAAAAATAATGATGATGATGAGTAGACCCTAGCTCTCTGTCTATATTGCTGAAATGTGAAGCAAAATAGATACGGTGAATTATACAGTATGTTAAACCTGTTTAAAATAGCTTAGTACATCTTTGACATAATTTCTCTTTGCCAGACCTTGACCTTGGTAAGAGATACTGATAGGCTCTGTTATAAAGGTTTGCGAAACAAAGTTATTCGAGAGCTGAGAGTAGGCAAATCCAGTTATTATCTTCATCTAATGATTGAGGCAAAAGGTAATAGTAAGTTAATTTGGAAAAACATAAATACTCTTTTACGGAAGGAACCACATTTTATAAGAGATGTTAAGCTTACAGTTCAGGGAAAGCAAATTGAAGATGATAGTGCCATTGCGACAACTTTTAATAGTTTTTTAACTCAGTTAAAGAATTAGGGGAACATTTTCAGAGAAAGGAAATAAATATTAGTCCAATTGATGATGTAGGTAAAGTTTTTAATCTAACCAAGACAAATCAAATGCAAGTCAACAAAGATATTAGGTCATTGAAAAATTCTAAATGTAGAGATGCTCATTAATTTGATACAATGTTTATTAAAACTCACAAAGATATTTTAACCACTGTCATCACTCATTTGATAGAATTTGTCATATGAATATAGTGTTTTTCCTACTGCATGGAAACAACCCATTGTTACTCCTATTTTTAAATCTGGAGATCAATATGAAGTTAGTAATTATAGACCCATAAACATAATGCCAGTACTCTCAAAGGTTGCAGAGAAGATTGTCTTTGAACAACTGACATCCCGTCTTAACACAGTTAAGTCTGGCTTACACTGTATGCAGTTTGGTTTCAGAGTAAATCATTCTACGTAAACAGCTGTTTTACATTTAATAGAGCAAATCAAATTTAAAGTTGACAAGGGAGGATTTGTTGGTGCTATATTTTTAGATTTACGTAAAGCTTTTGATACAGTCAATCATACAGTTCTCCTTTCACCTGAAGCTTTAGCATGGGTATCTTCATATTTACTAAATAGAGAACAATGTGTAAAAATTAAATGGGTTAAGTCCTGCAATCTGTGTCATACAATAGGTGTACACCAAGGATCAGTGTACACCTATTGTACACCAATGATCAGTGTACAATAGGTGTACACTGGTGTACACCAAGGATCAGTGTTAGGCCCTTTGCTATTTAATCTGTATATTAATGTTCTCCCGCAACAGTGTGAAGGGATACAAGTACAAATGTATGCCGATGACACTGTTATATTTGCACATGCAAGAACAGCAGAGTTAGCAGCTGAGAAGTTACAAGCTGCTACAGAAAGGATTACACAGTGGCTGGAACAATCATGTCTTAGCCTAAACATTAGTAAAACAAAAGGTATTTTTTTCTCAAAAACAAATGTTAAATCCCCTGATGTTGATATGTTTATTAATGGTGAAAAGATAGAAATAATTAATGAGTTCCATTATCTTGGTATAATATTGGACTAAAATCTTAGTTTAAAGAAACATGTTAAGAAAATGGTGAGAAATGTAAAATATAACCTGGCAAATTTTAGACAAATTAGACAATGTCTCTCTGTTGATGTAGCTAAGACTTTTATGCATGCCACAATCCTTTCTCACATGTTTTACTGCCTGACATGCTGGGGTCAAGCTTTTAGATAAAAAATCAAAATGTTTTCATCACTGTAGCATCATAGAGAAACAAAATTTTTCTGAACTTTTCTGACAATTATAGAACTTTTTTAAATTTGTGTATGGTTTTTAAAATCTTAAATCGTTTAGCTCCTTCTGTATTATGTTATTTTGTTCGTTTTCTCTCCGAAAACTTAGTGAGATCTACCACAGGGGTGTCCAAACCCTTCCATGGAGGGCCTAGTGTATGCTGGTTTTTGGTCTTTCCCTTCAATTAGAGCATAATTAGGACCTAGACTGCCAGGTGAGGGGAAATCCTAACCAATTAGTGAGGTACTCCATCAGCCTTGTAGAAGGTAAAAGCAAAAACCTGCATACACTAGGCCCTCCATGGAAGGGTTTGGACACCCCTGATCTACCAGATCATCATCCTTGAGTAATTGTCAGGTTTCCTTTTGTTGTTCTGCATTTGGACTATCGTCTTTTGCAGTGAAAGCTACTAATCAGTGGAATGTCCTACCAGAGGATATAAAAGGTTGTAAAGATATTGGTCTTTTCAGATTGAAGTTAAAATCTTTTTTAAAGTTGAACCAACTCTGTAAACATTGAGATTGTTGCATTGTATGTGTAATTGTTTGTTTTTGTTGACCTGCCGTGGGGACTACGGATGAAAATTAGCCTTTGGCTAAATCAGGTACAATGCATGTTATGGAAACATTTATGTTAAAAATTGTACATGGTCCTTTTATAAATAAAATAAAAAACATAGCTAATGGAGTAACTGTGTGGCTCTGAATGAGATGGCTAACATGTTATCTTAAGTGGTGAAACCCTGAACTTCCACTTTGGTCTTTAAGGTGATATTTCAGAACACTTAGATTTGATGGCAGGGGCAAGTTGGCACAAACGACATGGTGAATTATTTACTTTCTAATCATAAACTGCCTCCAAGTTAAATAAAAAATATTGACATGCGTCATTTCACCGAACTAAGGACTTGCAGTTGTCACAGTGTTTTTACATAAGGTCAGGGAGAATCTACACTATATATTGGGCAGTAAGTCCTGATTGTTTTCATTCAACCCTAATCTAGCACACCTGATGCTAATAATTAGCTGGTTGATGAGCTGAATGAAGCTACATTATTTGTGGTTGGAGTGAATACCTACAGGATGGTAGTTCTCCAGGACCACAGTTCGAAACCCCTGGTATATACTCTGTAAAAAAATAATCAAAGCCCAGAGACCCAAATATTGATCTCAACATGGGTCTATTTCCATTACAACACAACAGCATCTGCTTCAGGTAGTCTGTTTGGATATAGCTACTATATACATGGTTTTACTGTGCTAAAGCTTTATATGACCCCTCAACATAATTCTATTATGAATGTGAAGACTGATGCAGACTGCCCAATGTGTTGCAGAGGAAAAGGCTAAACAAGGCCCTGCTTCCACACTTTTTATTCCCTCTGCACTGGCCTCAGAGTGTCTTCTATGGCCTTGTGTTGTGAATGAAGGTCTGAGAGACACTGTGTCTAGGTTTTAGTAAACAAATCAACTTGTTTGAATGGTGCAATTTCAGTTCCACTTTTAATTCGTAAAGCAACAGTAGGTTTAAGAAGAAATTAACCTAATTTACATTAAAAGTCAAATAACTGTTTGTGTAACATACTATCCATTCTATTGTGTTGAATTTCTCAAGCTTAAAATAGTGTTTTATGAGATGCTTCGTTAATGCACTGTTGCTGGAAACGGACACTGGAAGTAATTAATCAGTAAACCTTTGAGGTAAAAATGGTGAGGTCATTTATTTATATTTTGTAAAATCACCTGAGAAGAATTCATTATAAGTGTAGTCATCAAATGGAAGAAAGGCGAAGTTATGTGAATATTTTTATTCCAACATTGGTACAATGTTAACTGTTTTACTTAAATAACTAGCTCTACATATTTTAAAGACTGTAGCATACACACAGTACCAAGTCATCTGGTGTCCTATATAACAATTCTAACAACTTAAGTCTTTGGTGGAAATTGCAGTATATTTTTAGCTTTCATGCAGAACAAATAGCAAATGTAATTCAAGCCTTTTTAGAACTGCATAATTCATTCATTTACAAGGATCCATTTATTTTGAAAATGGATTCAAAACACTTTTTAGCACAAAAATAGGGTTTATAAATGTAGGCAATATTCTTCTATGGTACAGCTTGTGTTACATACAGAGATGGGATTAAATACTGTAACAGATTACTTTTCTGCGTTGGGCTGAGCTCACAACTTTTGGTTTTAGTTTTTCATAGATCAATGGTAATTTATGATCTTTTACCTTGTCATTAGGGTCTTAATGAGGAACTTCTCAAAAGTTGTGAGCTCAGCCCAACCCAGAAAAGTAATCTATTACAGAAATTATGTCCATCTCTGGTTACATACATTTATACAATTATATTTCTAAGCAGGCTAAACAGAGTTGGCAACATTGCTAATGTTGACCTGGCATATATGTTGAAAAGAACTAACATACTGTATGATTCCCCTTGCTTATACAGTAACAGTTTGAAGGCACAAATGAACATAGCAACTCCAATAAACTGTATAAACCCTATATCAACTATCGGTTTACACTGTGGACATCCAGAGTTAATGTGACTAAACTCAACAAGTGAACTATTTACAGTGGGTACGGGAAGTATTCAGACCCCTTTTAAATTTTCATTCTTTGTTTCATTGGAGCCATTTGATAAAATCAAAAAAGTTAATTTTATTTCTCATGAATGTACACTCGGCACCCTATCCTGACAGAAAAAAACAGAAATGTAGAAATTTGTGCAAATTTATTAAAAAAGAAAAACTGAAATATCCCATGGTCATAAGTATTCAGACCCTTTGCTGTGACACACATATATTATCTCACATGCTGTCCATTTCTTCTGATCCTCGTTGAGATGGATCTACTCCTTCATTGAAGTCCTGCTGTGTTTAATTACACAGACCTTATAGCTCACAGTGCATGTCAGAGCAAATGAGAATCATGAGGTCGAAGGAACTACCCGAGGAGCTCAGATACAGAATTGTGGCAAGGCACAGATGTGGCCAAGGTTACAAAATAATTTCTGCAGCAATCAAGGTTCCTAAGAGCACAGTGGCCTCCATAATTCTTAAATGGAAGAAGTGTGGGACAACCACAACTCTTCCTAGACCTGGTAGTCCAGCCAAACTGAGCAATCGTGGGAGAAGAGCCTTGGTGAGAGAGGTAAAGAAGAACCCAAGGATCACTGTGGCTGAGCTCCAGAGATGCAGTAGGGAGATGGGAGAAAGTTCCACAGAGTCAACTATCACTGCAGCCCTCCACCAGTCAGGGCTTTAAGGCAGAATGGCTCGATGGAAGCCTCTCCTCAGTGCAAGACCGCATAGAGTTTGCCAAAGAACACATGAAGGACTCCCAGACTATGAGAAATAAGATTTTCTGGTCTGATGAGACCAAGACTGAACTGTTTGGCATTAACTCTAAGCGGTATGTGTGGAGAACCAGGCACAGCTCATCACCTGCCCAATACAATCCCAACAGAGAAACTGGTGGTGGCAGCAGCATGTTATGGGGCTGTTTTTCAGCTGCAGGGACAGGACGACTGGTTGCAATTGAAGGAAAGATGAATGCGGCCAAGAAAACCTCATCCAAAGTGCTCAGGACCTCAGACTGGGCTGAAGGTTCACCTTCCAACAAGACAATGACCATAAGCACACAGCTAAAATAACTGAGGAGTGGCTTCGGAACAACTCTGTGACCATTCTTGACTGGTCCAGCCAGAGTCTTGACCTAAACCCAATTGAGCATCTTTGGAGAGACCTGAAAATGGCTGTCCACCAACATTCACCATCCAACCTGACGGAACTGGAGAGGATCTGCAAGGAAGAATGGCAGAGGATCCCCAAATCCAGGTGTGAAATACTTGTTGCATCATTCCCAAGAAGACTCATGGCTGTACTAGCTCCAAAGGATGCTTCTACTCAATACTGAGTAGGGTCTGGGTCTGAATACTAATGACCATGTGATACTTCAGTTTTTCTTTTTTAATAAATTTGCAAATATTTCTACATTTCTGTTTTTTTCTGTCAAGATGGGGTGCTGAGTGTACATTTAATGAGAAATAAATAACGGCTGCAATCAAACGGCTGCAATGACACAAAGAGTGAAAATTTTAAAGGGGTCTGAATATTTTCTGTACCCACTGTTACGTCCCCCAGTTTAGTGTACTCATAAAAGGGTTTACCTGGTGTTATTTGGCTGTTTTTGGGCAATGTTTTTCTGTGTTTGTACGTGTTTGTTCTGCTCTGTCCGTATGTTTCCCCACAGGTGGTGCAGATTCCCTCATCAAGTCCCTCCATTCAGCACTTATCAATGACTCCTCCCCTCCGTTATCCCATACAGCTGGTTTCATCAATTAACAGCTATCCCATCATGCCCTTCCACTGTATATCTGTGCCCCTGTTTCTTCACTCTCTCTCTCTCTGTTGGTGTGTGAGTTTGCCTTGTGAAGGTCCTCTCAGTTTTTGGCTGCCTTGTGTGTAAGGTTTGTTGGCAGTGTGTGTAGTGAGCGTTGGGAGTGTTGGGAGTGTTGAGTTAGTGATTTGTGGTTAGTGTGAGAGCTGTGTTTGGCGTTAGAGTGGTAGGCCTATTAGTGTGCATGAGTGGTAGTGTTTAGTCTAGTGTGTGGTTTAGCATTTCTGTTTGGTGTATCCTGTGTTAACGTTGTGTTCTCTTTGTGTTCCCTGAGGAGGAGAGGAGGCACTTTGGGGAGGTGTCAGGAGAGACGCCCTTGGGCTTAGACCACCCGTAGGGATACTCTTTGTATATACACACTAGGTTAGATCTGAGCGCCCACTCTATGTATTTTGGTTAGGGCACCTTGATCGCGTGCCAGATTAGTTTAGAACTGTATGTGTTAGGTTTAGTGCAGGTTAGTGGTGACCTTTATATCGGTTCTTTGATTTGGGTTAGCTCAGCCTCTCCTCCCAACATTATCATTTATTACCGTGGCACAATAAAAGCCCTTGTTTATACGGTACTCTGCTGTCTCTGTGTCCTTGCTCGCACCTACGACCTCATACTCCTGTCTCTGACCGTTTGGGCAACGAGGTGTGGCATCCCACTCCCCTCCTGGGGAGGCAGTGCGTAACACCACTGTATAAGCATGGGGATAAATGTAGACTGACAAACATACACACACAGACTACAGTATTGCTTCAATACAGTGCATTTGCCATTTTACCATTAAAGCGTTTAACCTACAGCCGTCACAATATTTCAAAGTTGGCTTTTATTTGGTTACTGGGTGCTTGAAGCCTTTTCAAGCTACAGTACAAAGACACACCCTTGACAGCATTCACGTTAGTGACTACACAGCCAGAACCATCAAGCTTGATGTAAAGTCTCTGAAAATTCACGTGTAGCATATGTTGATTATTCCCTACTGGAATTGCTCTAGACATGGTGTGTCGTCTAATGCGGTTGTTCTCAAAACTCTCCTCGGGCACCCTCAGCCAGTCCATGTATTTGAACACCTGATTCAACTTATCTACTATGTTGTTTATTAGTCTATATGATCTGATGGTTTAGGGCTACAGCTAAACTGTCACGCCTAGGGGTCCCCGACGAGAGGTTTGGGAACCACTGGAATAGACACTAATATCCTACTAGAGCACCGTTTATCTGTCTACACTCTCTCTCTTTACCCAACCTTAGTTATTCCCTCCTTCCTCCCTCCATTCCCTCATCCATCTCTTATTCTTATCGCTTGCTTCTTTATTCCAGCATATATATATACATATATAATATTACATTATTGTTCCCAAATCTTGGGCAGAGTTTTGCCAATTTGTGCTGATGCATAAAGTTAAATGTGACTTGAACCAAGCTCGTTGTGTCAATCAAATCATGTATATTTACTCAGCATAGCTGACGTACCGTATAACTAGAACAGTTAAAGGTGCATTCCCCTATATTTTTGCCCAATGTATATCGGCGCTGTCAAGCTAAAACCTCTCCCCGCTTTCTTTTTCTGAGGTATCTAGGTTACTACTTTCTACCTCTGTGTCTAAATCACACGTTAAACTCTTACCTTGTTCATGACTGTTTAGGTGCCTAATTGGTTAAGTTCTCCTCTCACATGGCAGTCTAGGTCTTAGTTGGGCTCTAATTTAAAGGGAAGCCCAAAACCACCATTCAAGGGCCTGAACATTAAAATATTAGTTGAATCAGGTGTGCTAGCTCAGTGGCTACATCTAAACTGTGGAACATCTGGTGTGCCCTTGGAGTTGGTTGAAAGCCACTGCACTAGGCCCTCCGTGGAACCGGTATGACACCAGTGGTCTAGATGTTGGGCCCTCCCTGCAACCTCATTAGGCGTCACTGTGCAGCTCTGTTTTGATTGACAGTTTTGCCAAATGTACTTCCTCCACTTTAGAGAACCATATGTCACACAGTTTGGTGGAGATTCCCTCCCTGATGCTAAGTAAGAAAATGGCTGCAATACAGGTGAAAAACACTTCTGTTCCAAGGTGGATTTCAAGCAATCTGCGGTAAGATAATGATTCTACTTAGATTGTGCATATAATACAAACAATATATTACACATCTGAAATAAAATGGGGGCCTTAAAAATTTAAATGAGACCACGTTGAACAGAAACAGGCTGATTGGTTGGGGACTAAGGGAATGTACATCCTTCTATCAGGCCCCATTTGTCACAGAGGAAGCAGCCTGTTGGACAGTTCTGAAGATCAGGGCCAGAAAGCCGGTCCCCAACAGATCCCCCAGAGCTGTAAGGTACGGGATGGAGTAGTTGTCTGGGTCGAGCCCTCGGAGCCATATCCAGCGCACCATAAGGTCAGCCAAGTACAGTAAAATCACCACCTATGGATCAATCGACATTACAGTGAGCAACGGACTCTTCCTGCGACAATGCCTCACATTCAGAACTGTGGACTATAACAAATTTCACATACCAAGAGTCAAGTTCATACAAGCACTATTTTAGCAATAGCTTTTAAACTCCAGCCAGCAATGTTCGCTAAACCTACTGGTACAGTTTGATATTGCAAAAACTGCTGTTTTAATATCCCTGTTTAAAATTTGTAAGCTAAATTCAGTTATATGAAGTCAATGCCTTATAAAGATTGGGCAATGATTCCCTACAATATGCAATGCTTATTTTGCAGTTTAAACAGCCATTGTCAGGACGATTTGTGCTTCGACAGTGTTTGTCAATTGGCATGTGCCGGTCTGACTTTGCTATAAATCATGCATTTTAGGCCAGGCTTTTGTGTGTAACAAAGCACTGCATAGTGTATGAAATGATTGTGTAGGCATCTAAATTGACCTTTCAGATTTTTAAGAAATCAAGAATTACAGTTTGTGCAGCTTTTGTAAGCTGGGCACTTAGAGAAATTAGGACTGTTCTCACTGAGTGGAATTCTAGACAGTGCACCTTTAACTTATGTTTACACTGATATCAATTTATTTTCTCCTTTTCAAGTATTCAACCTAATTTTCAGAAAGTTGCATCTTATCAAATACATTTCTGTTTCAAATTGTGTTGTGAAGTTTTCAGTTTAATTGTATCCCCCTGAGTTTGTTCATTCTGGTTAGAACTGAATTAACCAGCTTTGATTATAGTGTGTTGGTTATAATGTTTTGATTATAGTAATTTGGTTAGTGAAGAATGCTGAAAAAAGCTGATACTGTATTTTGCAATTCTGGGTCAGGCAACCCACTGTGTGTGCAGCTGTAGATTAATGAAAACCAATCCCAGACTCCACTTTGAGTAATCTTGCCATTACCTCTTCTTGTTTCAGAGAGTTACTATACTCTTGCGCAAGTCTGTACAGTTACACATATAGCTTTGGGCACCAAAACTCATCTTATGATTGACATTATGAGAACTTTGATTTGTATATCCACATAAAGACAATTTATTAATACGTTCATGGCAGATAAGCAGCTAACATGTTATCATTATTAGGTTGCAAATGATAATTAGGTTGCACAGGACATAATCTGAATTAGAAAAATATTCAGACATGCAGTCAGATTATGTCTCTGGTCTGGTTTTGTGGTCTGCAGAATAACTTTTGGGTTAAATTACATGCGTTCAGTCTGGTTTAACAACAGTAAAACATTGGCCAGTATAGTAATTGAAATACCACATTATATTGGGTACATGGTTCTCAACAACAAAGCATTCAATCAGCAGGCGTTCTTCTCCAAAGTATTTTGTAGGTCAGTCAGTCCTGTTTGAACAAGCATTGGGATAAAACCAGACTTGTGACTTCATCTGGGTGTCAGATGGCTCAGTGGTTAGGGAGTCAGATTTCTTGTCAGAACAAGGCCCTTTGTCTAAATCCTCTCCTCTAACTTTTCCAAATATTCTTATCTAATAAAGCATAAACTGGCTGGAGAAAAAGAAATGCAGAACGGCTTGACAGAATGTGTAACACGGGACACAAATCCATACTTGACTCTTCCAAAGCTGTTGTAAACTTTTGACAGTTACAATTGATGCCATAATCACACATTCGAAACAACATAAACAGATAAAAAGAGAAGTTTCCAGCAGCCTAGAGAAAGAGGGGTGTTTGGTATAAACCTGCCATAGATAAACTTCAGCAATGTGATTTCAGGTGCTGTCCTCAATAGTCACCCTGGTGTTAGTAAAGCAGTTGAATTACAATTTGTATGGAAATCAGGGACACAAATTATTTTCTTTCTGGCTGCAAGTTAACTTAAATTAGCAAGATATGTTAAGTTCAGTACGGTTTTATTAAAACTGTAATAAATATGTTTGGTTTGACTCCTGGAAATGGTGAGCGCTGTTACATACAGTACGGTGTATATATAGAGCAGTGGTTTGGTAGGGCGTTGTTACATACAGTACAGTATATATAGAGTGGTGGTTTGGTAGGGCGCTGTTACATACAGTATTGTGTGTATAGAGTGGTGGTTTGGTAGGGCGTTGTTACATACAGTACAGTTTATTTAGAGTGGTGGTTTGGTAGGGTGCTGTTACATACAGTACAGTATATATAGAGTGGTGGTTTGGTAAGGCGTTGTTACATACAATACATATAGAGTGGTGGTTTGGTAGGGCATTGTTACATACAGTACAGTATATATAGAGCGGTGGTTTGGTAGGGCGTTGTTACATACAGTACAGTATATATAGAGCGGTGGTTTGGTAGGGCATTGTTACATACAGTCTAGTATATATAGAGTGGTGGTTTGGTAGGGTGCTGTTACATACAGTACAGTATATATAGAGTGGTGGTTTGGTAAGGCGTTGTTACATACAGTATATATAGAGCGGTGGTTTGGTAGGGCATTGTTACATACAGTCTAGTATATATAGAGTGGTGGTTTGGTAGGGTGCTGTTACATACAGTATCGTATATATAGAGCGGTGGTTTGGTAGGGCGTTGTTACATACAGTACAGTATATATAGAGCGGTGGTTCGGTAGGGCGCTGTTACATACAGTAGAGTATATATAGAGTGGTGGTTTGGTAGGGCATTGTGGATGGCTGTTTAAGATTTCTTCTTTCTAATTTAGGATTATTAGTCTCAATTCATGGTGAGTCTGAACTAAACTTGTTTTAGATTATAACATTTCCCAAACCCTAACCATTCTCAATAAAAACCTTAACAAATGAATGGTTATCAGTGACCTTAGCTCAGTATTCCTCAACCTGCAGCTCAACACTTTCACCTACAGTCCTCAAGTTATTCTATCACTACGAATAACTACGTTAAATTCTATCAGGGGAATTAATTGTTCTGTCTTACAGTATTAAGGAGGTTAGCAGAGGTAGTGTCTTGTCTACAGTACTTGTACTGACCTGTAGCAAGGCGGCACATAGGTAAAGGCAGACAAACGCAGGTGTAAGGGCACCATGGCCGCCTTTCAGCAGGTAGATGGTGTAGAGGAACAGCAGATGACCCGGAATCACCAAGAACACCAAAACCCTGGCTGACCTGGAGTTGACCCCTAGAGATGTAAACAAAAGACTTAGATGAACCCCAGAACCAGAGCCTGTCTACGGAGAGCCTGTCCCCTCCCTATTAAAACCCATTGTAGCAAATTTTGGTTGCAGTTCCACCAGAGTTCCACTGGGGGCGATTGCAGGCTAGTGCAAAATGGAGTGGCGCTAGACGGCTACATTTTTCTCTTTCACCTGATTGTTGTTGAGAAATCTCAGATTTGATTGTAGTTTTTGCAAGTTCAGATTTCTTACAGGTTGAGTCGTTGTTGCCCATAACACCCTAGCATTCTGCTAATGAATGATGAAGGTAGGACGTCTTCGACATTTTAAGGCTTTTTAGAACAAAAAAGCGACATAAGAAAAAATCTAATACTGAAAAGTGTATATTTTGTTTGCCTCCCTTTTCGAATGCAACATTCAAATTACTAGACAAAAAATTATATACTGAGAAAATAGGATTTTGAGGGGTATAGCTCCAATGACCTGGACTCGCCCGTGACCGCCCTCATATGGAACCAGAGTGGAACTGCAACCACTTCAGAAGCCGGAAATATTCAGAGAGTGGCAGTTCTCTCTTTATTAGACATTGTCTGACCAGAACCCTGCCTGACTTGAAGTTGACCCCTACAGATGTAAACAAAAGACTTAAATGTGATCCATTTATTTTAATTGTAAATTTTAATGTTTAATATTCTTTTCCCTTCCCAATTAGTCATGTCCCTTGACCTTTGGAAACTCAGGTGCTATATTGATAACATGCTTCCTCTAAGTACGTGTCACCAACATGTCCGATTCTTATTACACTGCTTCTTTAACATGGAATACAAGTGTGGATGGCTAGCGTACAACCCCCCTGTTATTGTGTTAGCGTACAAGTGTGGAAGGCTAGCATACAACCCCCTGTTATTGTGTTAGCATACAAGTGTGGAAGGCTAGCGTACAACCCCCTGTTATTGTGTTAGCGTACAAGTGTGGAAGGCTAGCGTACAACCCCCTGTTATTGTGTTAGCGTAGAAGTGTGAAAGGCTAGCGTACAACTCCCTGTTATTGTGTTAGCGTACAAGTGTGGAAGGCTAGCGTAAAACTCCCTGTTATTGTGTTAGCGTACAAGTGTGGAAGGCTAGCGTACAACCCCCTGTTATTGGCACACCCAGCAGCTATTTTGAAATACATTTTCTTTACAGTGCTATCATTGCATCGAACTGTCTATGTTTTGAGAAAATTTGTGTCATAAAAGTGTTAGCTAGCTTGTTACAGAATATAATGTTTGAAATGTTCATAGAAATATTATTAGGTAGTTGATAAGCTGCGTAGCTAAGAAATACACCCTTTATTATCAGCCACATCCATATACGTGTATATACATATATATATATATACGCCAAGTGGACCCACAATTACATTATATGTTATATTTGTTTCAAAAAGCTACATAGTAGTGTTCTTCGAAGTGTTTACTAGAAAGCTACTGTAGCTTGTTTGCTTGTCTTCCTGTTAAGGAATGGAGACAGACCAACTACTCTTTGTCTTGCCCTGTAGCCCAAAAGGTAAAAGTTTGACAGTGGTTGTTTACATGTTATATTATTTATCATGATTCATTTATTTCTGGCTACTAGCATGTCATGTATATGGACATTTCGACAACTAAGCTAGCAAATTTAGCAACACTTTAGTAGTTAGTTAGTAGGTAGTCTGTTGTCCAAGACAAATGTTTTTCGATTTGCAACTTGTCACACAATTTTGACGCATCACGTTTTACATTTGTATGAAGATCGGTAGATCTAAAGGGTATACTTTATAGCAAATGTATGGTTGTTTTTCAGTAAATCTCAATTTTAAACTTGCTATTTTATTCCTCCAACCACTAGAAATGGCTGATAATATGTGATGGTTGATGATAGGTGGACGTTAGCTACACGTTCATCAACTATAAAACCATAATTGACCTGAAAGTTGTTGACCTAAAATACAAGCAGTCGCTAGAGAGCAATGTGACAAGGTACCCTAGTTCGACTATCTACTGGTCCAACTCGGGCAGCGCTGTACCAATTTTGCGCCACCAAATGGCAGAACCCAGGACATCATCGGAATGTCACAAACAGGAGATAAACACTGGCCAAGGTAAAGCCACCTAACAAATTTTTGCTTTGGACCAAATTTGTATGGATACGTTATGCTGCGGTGCTGTTTGAGGTTCAGGTGTGTCTTGACTGCTGTACCTGAGGAACAGAAGGTCAGGCAGGGGTCAGGCCAGGGCTGAGTCATCTTGCAGGGCAGAGTCCCAGGTGTGCTCCAATAGTGGAAGTATGTGGAGATGCGGCTGGCCTGGATGGCTACCAGGTTACCTCCCACACCTGGGTGAAAAGAAGGCAGGAACAGCTATTTCAAGTATTTTGACAGTTATGAAGGATAGATTCAAACGAACATTGTAATTATATTCTAATAAGTTGGCAGTAAGTGGCATTTCTAAACTGAACAAATAGTGTGGTGTAGAATGTAGAGTGTCCCCACTTGTGCCCAAGACCCTGACTTTGAATACCACTGCTCTACTCTGTGGATTTCACATGAGTGAAATAAGCTTTGTGTGTATTAAACATTTATTGGATGTTATTTTCACTCATGGAACTGGGACCAAGGGTGTAGGAGCGAGTTTAATATTGGGGGGGTGACCATGTATTTTTCACAAATTGTTTTTATTATGTGGGGGGGATCAGATTGCCTGTCTGTAACATTGTGTGTGTCCCCATTTCTACACCCTTGCTTGGGGCCAACTACATGTTGCATTTCTAGCATTGTAAATCAGATACCTTTTGTTAGGAAGCAAATGTGTAAGTGAAAAAGCAGATTTGTTTTGTTAGTCTGCCTGCACACAACCTAACTCATGGTTCCTCTAACTCATTGTTCCTAAATTATGGTCCCTAAAACTCGCGGATCCTTACTCATGGTTCCCCTATATCATGGTTCCTGACTTATTGTTCCAAACTCATGGTTCACCTAACTGATGATTCCTTTAACTCATTGTTCTTAAATCATGGTTTCTTTGACTCATGTTTCCCCTAACTCGTGGTTCTTCTAACTCATGGTTCCCATCTGACTGTTCCTTTAATTCCTTCTCTGTGTCTTGCAGTCATTAGAAACTCTATTATGTGTCTTATGATCACAAACCACATCTGTACGACAGTAGACCAACGGATTGGGACAGTGATTGCATGTCTGATAGCCTTAAGCCTGTTTAATGTCAGAGAGTTTACCCATAAAGATCCTCTGTTAGTGGATGGGAGAAGTGAGGGGGAGTAAACATGGGCTGCATGGCAATGCAAATGTACTTCCTGTCTTCATGCTGGCACACGTGAAATGGTGTAGTAGTGCTCGCTGAGGCTGACGAATACATGGAGGAAATCGGAAGCAGACAGACCATACATAGTTGTCATTCTAAACAGGCTGAGGTTTCTCTAAACCCTATTGTTATTCCTCTCCAGTGATGGTGGCTAGACGTGGGTAACAAAAACTTCCCCATACTAGACTTTACTGAATGTCTCTACATTTTTCTTTCTCTTGATTTGAGGAGGCTACAGCTGAAGAACTTGTAGTTAGTGACCTTTTATTCTGCACAATATCTTTACAATCACTGGGGTTAACCTTGAATGTTAGCTATTAAAAACACCTTTAAATGTAACACACTAGGCATATTGTAATAGCTACACAGAAAAAAGTATTATGCCACTTAGACATATTGAACTCAAGATACTGTACACAACACTTTACACAGCATGATAAACAGCTGTGGTGTTTGACGGAATAAAGAAGCAGATTTTACATTGCCGTAAACATAATATGCTACCACTTTAGAACAAAAATCTATGCTTCCTGACTCAAACCAAGAAGTTGACAGTGAAAGTAGCAGTCATACGAGGGACATTAATTAATTTTAAATCAGCATCGCTGGATTCTTCATGATATTTTCATTTTGAGGAGTTTGTTTGGTTCACTCACCATTTAATACAGGCGTGAACACCGCCATGCCCTCAAAGTTTGGGTTGCTCACAGTCTTTTCGAGTATCAGGCCCCCGATACTGTGGTTTACCAGAACACAGTGGAACACAAATATAATTTATCATATTAGAAGGTATCTAAGCTGGAAGCCTTTTAAATAATAAAGTTAATACTGTATTTAACAAGATTGTTACGAGTGTTTCCGACCAACTGTCATTAAATCTCTCTGTGTTGCTTGCTTTTTAGGGTTTCAGGTGAGATGGAGGTATAAGCATTTGGTGCCACCTGCTGTGGTGTTATGAAGTACGCTCACTTGAAGTAGAGGAGTAGTAGTAGGATAGATTCAAGTGATGTGTAATATGAAAGCCTTGTCGGCTGAGTCTCTAAACAAACTCAGTTTGTTTAGAGACTCTTAAAAACGAAGACAATATAAGACTTCAATATGTATTGTTAATACACCGCTGTTTTCTTAATCTATTTGGAATCTCAGAAGTCTCTAATGTTTACTGTCAGGCCTCTTTTTTTTGGGGGGGGGGTTATTTGTATTGACAGTTCAGGAGGAAGACGAGTGCACACTGTCAGGCCCTTTACCTGCTGATTGACATGGCAACGATGACGGGCTGCCAACCAGACCTCAGCACCTCTCTGATTGGAGGAGATCTCTGGGCGATGACCGCCCACATCGGGATTAGAACCAGGAAACAGACACAGATCAGAAGTGGGAGGTACCACATTTCTGGATAGGACAGGGGAGTGGGTGTGAGAAAGTGGGTACATTCCACATATTTTCATTGGTGGGATTTTTATAAGAGTATATTTCATTTTGAACAAATTATTTTTTCTTCTGACCGCTAAGATAAAAATTTGGTTTTCGGCCTGGAAAGAAAATTAAATGTGAAATGAAACAACAGTTATGTGTTTTTTAGTAATCATATGCTATTCCAGTTGTAAATTGTCAGCTCAGTTTTAATCATGCCATTCTATTAAGCACTACTCGAATATCGGAAACAATTGAGTTTGTCAGATTCTTAGAAGTGACAGCATTTTAACTAATTTGCAAAATTGAATCAAACTGACAATCATAATACAGTCACCGGCCACTTCATTAAGTACATGGTCAACACGATCTACGTGATCTTCATATACTGAAAAGTATCCCACTCATTGCATTGATGTTTCTGTATAATTAATACAGAATCTCTGTTCAATTATCAGCATTTAGTCAAGATCATCAAGTACTAAATATATTAAAGGTCTAGAAGTGTTTATTATGTTTCTATAAATGTTATTCTATATTGTTTGGTATTCCCTAAGAGCTATGGACCATGTGAAAATTATGCAGCGAAGTCCAAGTTATTCTGGGATTGTGACAATGAATTATTAAGTATGAAGAATTGTTTCACTGTACAATGTAGATTTGTTCCTTGGTAGGAATGCGGCCGACTATGTTAATTTAACTGAGAATGCAGGATGTCTTTGAAATACAATGTACTGTATGTAAACTGAGGCCAGCATGACCAGATGGAGAAGAACAGCCAGATATTTGTCTAAGGCCTTTTGTCTCAGTAAGAAGTGATACTGAAGACATTTTGGCCTTGGAGAGAGATTAACATACAGAATGCCTAGACAAGCCGGCGCCATTTAACTAAAACTATTTATGTTGCAGACATTAGCAAGATTCAAACTAATGCTGATTATTTGGGCCAATAGGAAATCAGTATTCAGGTTTATGTTATGACATCATTCTCTGTATAAAAATAAATGTTATCTGATTATTGGCAGCTCTCTCTGCAGAAAAAAAACGGCTTAACTGTTGATTTTAACATTAGTCTATACTCCATTTCTACAAATTCTCTGGACTCTGAGTAAATTTGTTAATCGATCAACACATCGATTAATACACAACAACGGCAGAGGCATTTTCACCCAGGGAATGGCCAAATTGGTTTGAGCTGAAAAAGGCCAAGGTAACTCCACCACTCATTACAACCAAGGTATGCAGAAGAGCATCTCTGCACAACACATTGAACCTTGACGCCAGCAGCATAGAGCCCTGTATTGCACTGCTGGTTTGCTTATAAAGCTAAGCAGCGTCAGGCCTGGTTAGTCCCTGGATGGGAGACCAGTGCTGCTGGAAGTGGTGTTGGAGGGCCAGTAGGTGGCACTCTTCCCTCTGGTCTAAAGATCTTTCCCAATGCCCCAGGGTAGTTATGGGGACATCTGCCCTGCGTAGGGTGCCGTCTTTTGGATAGGACAGGTGTCCTGACTCTCTATGGTCATTAAAGATCCCATGGCACTTTTTGTAAGAGTAGGAGTGTTAACCCCGGTGTCATGGCCATATTCCCAACCAGGCCTCACTTCAATCATGGCCACCTAATAATCCCCCTCCTTCCTAATTGGCATATATAACTACTCACCTCTCCACCTGATAGCTGATGTGTGGTGAGCGTTCTGGTGCAAAATGGCTGCCGTGCATCACCCAAGTGGGTGCTACACATTGGTGGTGGATGAGGTGGGCTTTCCCCCTCACTGTGTAAAGCGCTTTGAGTTCCTTGGAAGAAAAGCGCTATATAAGTTGAATGCATTATTATTATTATTATTATTATTTATTATATACACAGATGGGCTATAGCAGCAGAGAACCACACCAGTTGCGCTTTTGTCAGCTAAGAACAGAAAAAAAGGCTCTAACCTACATGGGCCCACCAATATTGGACAATAGAAGATTGGAAAAAAGTTGCCTCGTCTGATGAGTCTCGATTTCTGCTACGACATTCCTATGGAAGGGTCTGAATTTGACATAAACTACATGAAAGCATGAATCCATCCTACCTTGTATCAATGGTTCAGGCTGGTGGTGCTGTTGTAATGGCTGTGGGATATTTCCTTTGCACACTTTTGCTCCTTAGTTCCAATTTAGTATTGAGTAAATGCCACAGCCTACCTGAGTATTGTTGCTGACCATGTCCATCCCTTTATGACCAAAGTGTACCCATCTTCTAATGGCTACTTCCAGCAGGATCACGTGCCATGTCACAAAGCTCACATCATCTCAAACCGGTTTCTCTATCATCACAATGATTTCACTGTCCTCAAATGGACTCCACAATCTCCAGATCTCAATTGAATCGAGCACATATGGGGTGGAACGGGAGACTCACATCATGGATGTACAGATGATAAATCTGCGTGATGTAATAATGTCAATATGGACCAACAATTCAGAGGAATGTTTCCAACACCTTGTTGAATCTATGTCATGAAGAATTAGGGCAGGTCTCAATGCAAAATGGGGTCCAACACGATACTAACAAGGTATATCTAATGAAGTGTTTTTATGCTCAAAACCCAGCTTTTTTTATTTAAATGTAGGTTATTTTTGACTCAGGATTCCATGATGCAGTTTGAATTTTCATAAATGCCTGACTTATCATTCCCCCAAATTCTATGAAAGTAACCTTAAAATTACCATATTTATGATCGCTAGTCAGAAGGCTCAAGAGGTGTATTTCAATGTATTGTAATAAAATTTCATGTTTTTAACTCGCTGTAAATTACATTTTAATCCTAACTGGAAGTTGCTCTAAATAACCGTATCTGCAAAATGACTAAAATGTCAAGTGTGATTTTTGATTTCAATGGAAAAATCTGTAAACTCACTGAGAGGGAGTGAACAAGTACCCGATTTAGGGAATAGGTGTCAGGGATCAGACCCTAAAAATACCCCTACCCTGGCCCAGTCTGAACCCTGTCAGAGCGAGAGAGCCTGTGTGGTCTGCAACGGATAGTGTAGGCACTCGACCCAGCACATTCCAGTTATTCTATGGGGAGTTGTCTGACCTTTGAACCGATAGAGGAAGCTGCTGACGCCGGCCAATAGGGAGAGGGTGATGAGGTCACCCAGGCTGGCGGCGATGGGTGTGGCCACATTGTCAGGATTAATGCCTGCTTTCCTGGAGCCAATGATAACCCCAACCATCACCAAGCCTACCAACAAAGACAATTCAAGATGCAGTGGGTGATTTTGTCTACTCGTTGTAAAGGTGGCACTGTTGAGATACAAGTTCCAGACAATTTATGTCATGTATTTGTGCCCAATGTCATTAAACCTACCCGACTAAAACCAGAATTGCATGGCTAATTGTTATGAGAGTTATGACCATGATTCTAAATTGAGATTATGTTCAATTTAATAGCATAATAGACATGCAGCCCAAAATGGGATATTTAAAACATTATTTTGTTAATTGCAAATGTCACAGACCTCATCTTTAGCACACAAATTGCAATAGTATACAAACGCAGAGAATTAACACACAAAGAGTAAAACATGTTTACTGTCAATCTACAATCTCTTGTGTTTTCAGGGCAACTTTTAATTAAATATATTTTCCCCAATGTTTCTTCTCCCCCAATTGGTTTTGTCCAATTCCCCCTACTTGTCTGCAGCTTTGCAACACCTTGGACAGATGTGAGCACCCCTCACCATCCCACAAGGTTCATCCAACCACAACCATACTGCTACTCCAACACTGAAGCCTTTAGTCAGCTTATGCGCAGGATGATTACGATCACCAACTATACTTCCGTGATTGAATTTACATGTGCCCGATCTGAACACAAAACGTTGCTGGAGAGCGATGTGGCAAGGTAGATAAGCTGATTTAGCTATCCCAAATCCTGGGCAGAATTCTGCACATTGGAGGCGATGCTACTTAACACTGTCAATGGCTAGCTGCATGAAAACGACTGTGTTGTTATGTGGTGGTCTTACCCAGAGACAGGGCAGCTACAAACGCTGTAGTTACACTGCTGGCACAGAGCACTGCTGCTTTTAGCAGGTCTATATGACCCGTGGTCAGCCCACCCAACCCCACTGCAGACACCGCAGCCAGACAGCCAACTACTGTAGCCTGGACCTGAATGTGGGGAGGGAGAGAAGAGAGAGGGATGCAGGAGGAGAGGGCAAACAGGATTAGGCAGATAAGGGGACATTTTTGAGTTTGGGGGGGAGAACGTAAGAGAGAATGTGCGCCCCAAATATCTCTTCTCCCTCAACTTTCCTCAGGTCCTTCTCAAAACCAATTGGATTAAAATGCCAGAGGCCCCTCCACACTCCAGTAGAGAACTGAGGCATGCCATTTCCTTGATACAGTGGTGCCCTCTGTTGGATTTAGATATGAATTACAGCTAGAATAGAACCTGGTGTGACAGCACTGGTTTGATAAAGTAGCCAGGGGTGTGTGTCTATCACCTGAATGAGAGCCAGGTTGCTACACACCATCCTCCACCGCTGGTTTGGGTCATCCATCTGCCCGGTATTGGCCTGAAGGAGATGTGAGATGTTTCATATTCAAATGGGTTTGTACAGACATAACAGCATTTCAGTTTGTTTGCAGAAATGCCATGTTAAAAATGTGAATGTTTGAATGCCTTTGAAACAAAGTTGTGTCTAGTTAACCAATGAAAGCCACTAAAGCCATAGAAAACACAGACACACTCAGAAACCTTCTGATTATGGGATAGGTTTAGGTTTCCATAGATATGCATGCTGGTCCTGGTTACCTGGCTCACCTGAGAGACATCTTGTTCAAACAGGCTACATGCTTCCAGTCTTTATTATTAGATTGCCTGCTATTTTTATTACCCAATGTCACCCTACTGGTAAAACGCACGTGGAACACAATGATGCATCCACCTCACTATTAATTGTTTTAGCAGTGTGAACATAAAATCTTCATTTAATATGTTTGTAATATTGCCCTAAAACACAAAGGGAAATTTTAGCCATTGTTTATAGCAACGTGATGCAAATCTCAATGTTTCCCAAACAATTGTTTCAAATATGTGTGTGTGTGTGTGTGTGTGTGTGTGTGTGTGTGTGTGTGTGTGTGTGTGTGTGTGTGTGTGTGTGTGTGTGTGTGTGTGTGTGT
>JACXGM010003373.1:0-18309 GCA_016801145.1 Umbra pygmaea
TTTCATTTTTCAGCACGACCTGGCACCTGCTCACAGTGCCAAAACCACTGGTAAATGGTTTACTGACCATGGTATTATTGTGCTCAATTGGCCTGCCAACTCTCCTGACCTGAACCCCATAGAGAATCTGTGGGATATTGTGAAGAGGAAGTTGAGAGACGCAAGACCCAACACTCTGGATGAGCTTAAGGCCGCTATCAATGCATCCTGGGCCTCCATCACACATCAGCAGTGCCACAGGCAGATTGCCTCCATGCCACGCCGCATTGAAGCAGTCATTTCTGCAAAAGGATTCCCGACCAAGTATTGAGTGCATAACTGAACATAATTATTTGAAGGTTGACTTCTTCTATTTTTTTTGTATTACAAACACTTCTTTTATTGGTCAGATGAAATATGCTAATTCTTTGAGATAGGACTTTGGGGTTTTCATGAGCTGTATGCCAAAATCATCAGTATTAAAACAATAAATGACCTGAAATATTTCAGTTGGTGTGCAATGAATCTAAAATATATGTAAGTTTAATTTTTATCATTACATTAGGGAAAATAATGAACTTTATCACAATATGCTAATTTCTTGAGAAGGACCTGTACATGTAGATTCCTTCAAATGTTAAGGGGAAGTGTTTTAATTAATAATCACAATTTTATTAATAACTCAGTCAGAATCTTATTAATCTGGAGTCCCAGTCTCTGTCACAATAATCATATATGTAAAGTTTTAGGCCTATTGGCAGACATCTAGTTAAAATGTAGGCAATGGCACATAAGAGACTTTTTTACATGTCCATGGAAGTTTCTCAGCTTGCACTCTAGTAACATTTGTGTGGTCCAGGTAGCTTTGCCTAAAAAATTGTTGTCATTCGCAAGGCTACTTTTACTTTTATATTTTAAATAAATTGCCAAGCCTGTACTTTGTTACTTTTACTTGAGTAGTGAAGTTAAATCAGTACTTCTACTTTTACCAGAGTATTTTTTAACACAAGTATTTGGACTTCTCCTTGAGTACGGGAAGTGAGTACTTTTGCCATCCCTGTAAATTAGACATGGGTTTCATGTTTTTCAGCGCACATGTATGTTTGGATGTCACTCAGAATGTAAAAGCAAGTTGTAAAATTCCTCATCTGCAAATCCTAGGTCAGTAGCAATTATGTTACCAGCGACTTTGGTTAAGAACTGTTTCACAGAATCCAGAGAACATGCCGGGTGGGCGAGGCTTGGAACAAGGAAGCCAGTGTTGTAGTTCTCTACATACTGAAAAAATCATACCACCTCGTCACAGAAAGACAAGCTATACCATAAAAAATCAAGGACAATCGAGGCTTTAAAGGAGAATTCCGGGCGATTTCAAAACGTTGTTTGCATATCAGAAGTGCTGTCCGTAGCGTTAATAACTCAAACAATCTGTATTGCCAAAACCGTGTTTACATTTTGCTGCCAATAGACAACCATTACGCATTTACGGGGCAAATTAAAAAGCGTGCTTTGAGCCACAAACATGTTCAAAATGTCATTACTAGCCCATATCCATTTGCACTGATTCCGTATAATAAACACAGCGAGATTGAACAAATATGTTTGTGTACATACCTCAGTTTATTTCCCATTTTCCAGTGAAGTCCACACTAGTCGATTGTCGAAGTCAAACAATTAAATATTCCAAAACGTATTTTTTCCCCCCAAAAAACTATTTGCGGTGGTTATGTCCAAATAATCTAGCAAGTCGGCCAGGTAATCTGACACCGCTTGCTCAACAGTGTTGCTTAGTTACCTGCTCATGCGCGATAACTCTTGAACTCTTAGGAGCTGTAAATGCAAGTGTCAGTTTACACCCGATCAAAGTAGTTTATGGATATAACCACAGCGAATTGTTTTTTTTTGTGGAAAAAATATGTTTTGGAATATTGAATTGTATGACTTCGACAATCGACTAGTGTGGACTTCACTGGAAAATGGGAAATAAACTAAGGTATGTACACAAACTTATTTGTTCAAACTTGCTGTGTTTATTATAAGGAATCAGTGCAGATCGATATGGACTAGCAATGATATTTTGAACATGTTTAGTGGCTCAAAGCACGCTTTTTAACTTGCCCTTAAATGCATAATGGTTGTTTATTGGCAGCAAAATGTAAACACGGTTTTGGCAATACAGATTGTTTGAGTTATTAATGCTACGGACAGCACTTCCATATGGAAACAACAGAGCTACGTTTTGAAATCGCCCGGAATTCTCCTTTAAGGAGTAGGTTTGAAAGCCAGATCAGTATAACAAGGATGCTTATTTTCGCGACCAAATACACGCCTATATTCATTTTTCCTATCTCCAAAGTCCATTCGACTCACACGGTGACGTCAGCGTGTGAAAATTCTCCGCAAAATTTCAAATCTTGCTCTTACACTAGCTAGGCATGAATGAAACATATCTCACTGTTCTACAAATGTCTGGGAGAAGCTTCTAGCACCTCCAAATAGCTGTAGGGTGAAGTATCCCTTTAAGCTAATGAGGAGGCTGTCAATCAAAGCATGTCACGGTGTCACCTTTTTCCCATTGGTTGATCGGTATCAGAGTGTGAAGATCGATTTTACATGCCTAGATTACTATGTTAGTAAGGCTTCATACAGTCTCTTGAGTCTTGAATCTTGGCTACCCTAGGTGAAAATGCTAGCTTTGATTATTATTTGATTATTAACTTTTTCGCGTGGAGGGTCTGGCTAAAGGTTTATTGCAGTAAGCAGCATCTAACTAGACAGAAGTTGACCCTGCAGTGTAGGAATTTGGATGAAGTGCAATCATTGACTTAATTTTTCGATATACGATTCCGTTAATGCCGGAGCAGTCGGACGCCCTTCTCTTTGTAGCCTATCCATTTCATCAAAGAATAGAACCGCCAGTGCAATGTTCCGTTGTCATGAAAACACACAAACACAAACACACCAAGTCACCCACACACACACAGAAACTATGTTCACCAGAGCAAGAGAGCAGCTACGGTAGTTAACGGAGCACAACAGGTTGTACCCGTGTTGTACCCTTGGTTCCTCCCCAGCTGCGTTTTTTACGTTCACAATCTGTTTTCATCACAGACATATGGTTTCTATCTCCCGCTCTTTGCTTGCTTGCTATGGCTGAACGATTAAGTCCCGCCCTCTCATTAGCTTAACGATGTAGAAATACGGAAATAAATATATACGGAAATAAATAAATACAGAAATAAAAGAATATGGAAATAAATGAATATAAAAATAATTAAATACAGAAATAAATGATCACAGAATTAAATAAATAGGGAAATAATATTGATTAATAAATGTATAATTTTATATTTGTATAAAAATATATTTGTATTTTTATGTGTATTTTTATGTATAAATATTTTTTATTGACACATATTCATTTATTTATTTATTTCTTATTTTGGCAGACTTGGTCCTCCACACAGGGGAGTCTCAAAATTCACACACAAATGCAATGACGTTCACAGACTGCAAGCGGTTTGTATATCAAGATATATTTGTGTGTGCATCAGAAATACATTTCTGAATCTTGTCCTGTGCATTTCTGAATCTTGTGTGCATTAGTCAATTTTGTTTGCCTTTCTGAATTGTGTGTGTATTTATAAATTTTGTGTGCATTTGTGAATTTTATATGCATTTGTGAATCTTCTGTGCTTTTTAAATTTTGTGGGTGCATTTGTGAATTTCATGTGCATTTGTGTATCCTGTGTGTGTATTTATGAATCATGTGTGTGCATGTATGAATCATGTGTGTGCATGTATGAATCCTGTGTGTGCATATGTGAATGTAGTGTGTGCATTTATCTTTATTGAGACTCTTTTAGCTCCGTAGGGCTCCATCTCCACAGTTTTTGGCTAATGTTCTATCAGAGGTACATTGAGTAGATTAATGATTTCTTACATTTTGGTACTTTAAAATGTACTGTATTTACATTAAAGTGCAAGGAGAGGAAAATAATTAGCCAATAGGGAACAGGGCCTATCATAAACCTTGCCAGGACAAACACCCCTACAGAAATTATTTTATATTTAAGTACACACTCTTATCCAGAGCAACTTACAGTAAGTACAAGGACAGTGCTCTGAAGCAACCTAGGATAAAGTGCCTTGCCCAAAGACACAACAACATTTGGCAGAGTTGTGAATTGAACCAACAACCTTCCAACTACAAGTCTGACTTTTTAACCACTGAGCCATCTGATGCCATGGCAAATCTTTATTGACCACAGTGAGTCAGCAGACCACTTTAATGTTCTACGTGAAAGAAAGCACACTATGCAGGTATAAGGTCTCGTTCACTGCACCAGGGTTTCAACATTTCACATATAGACCAGAGTGAGACATGCTTTCTGTAATGAATAATGAGCAACAAATGCTGTTGTACATTAAGATATGCTCACGCTCATGATTTTTATATCTCACATGAAATTATGGGCTACAATTTCTTTTTTACCACCCAAGGTAATGTGACAGCATCACTACTGTAACAAATAAACTATAAATTAAATGTTCTTGAATTTTCCCTTTCTGTTGCCTTTTCATTATAGAAACTTTAGATTGGTCAAAACAATTGATGTTGAAGGTGGCAGAAAGGGGTTTCAAATTGCACTATAAATATTATATAGTATTTTAGAGTCCTATGCAAAGGTGTAGGCACCCCTGACAATTTCCATAATTTTCATTTATAAAAAATTGTGTGTTTGGATTAGCAATTTCATTTTGATCTATCAAATAACTGAAGGACACAGTAATATTTGTTAGTGAAATGAGGTTCATTGGATTAACAGAAAATGTGCAATATGCATCAAAATGAAATTAGACAGGTGCATATATTTGGGCACCTCAACAGAAAAATCACATCAAAATTTAGTTAAGCCTCCTTCAGCAGAAATAACAGCCTCTAAATGCTTCCTTATAGCCTTTTACTAAGTGTCTGGATTCTGGATGAAGGTATTTTGGACCACTTCTCCTTGAAAAACATCTCCAGTTCAGTCAGCTTTGATGGTTGCCGAACATGGACAGCCCACTTCAAATCACCCCACAGATTTTCAATGATATTTAAGTCTGGGGACTGGGATCGCCATTCCAGAACAATGTACTTGTTTCTCTGCATAAATGTCAGAGTAGATGTTGAGCAGTGTTTTGGGTCCTTGCCTTGTTAAAATATCTAGCACTGGCGTAACTTCAACTTTGTGACTGATTCCTTATTCCTGATTCATTATTCTGAAGTATCGGCTGATATTGAGTGGAATCCATTCGACCATCAACTTTAACAAGATTCCCAGTACCGGCACTGGCCACACAGCCCCACAGCATGATGGAACCTCCACCAACTTTTATTGTGGGTAGCAAGTGTTTGTCTTGGAATGCTGTGTTCTATTGCCGCCATGCATATTGCCCCTTGTTATGATCAAATATTCCAAAATGAAGCTGGCTTGTCCAAATGTGTGTTTGCATACCTCATGCGACTCTGTCTGGTGTGTGTGCAGAAAAGGCTTCTTCCGCATCATTCTCCCATAGATAGATAGATAGATAGATAGATAGATAGATAGATAGATAGATAGATAGATAGATAGCTTTTTATTAGACTCAAGGTCCATTTACAGAACATACAGCACAATAATAAAGACAGATACAAATGGTACATTCATACAGCTTCTCCTTGTGCAAAGTATGCTGAATTGTTGAATGATGCACAGTGACACCATCTGCAGCAAGATGATGTTGTAGGTCTTTGGAGGTGGTCTGTGGGCTGTTTTTAACCGTTCTCACCATCCGTCGCCTTTGCCTCTCTGATATTTTACTTGGCCTGCCACTTCTGGCCTTAACAAGAACTGTGCCTGTAGTCTTCAATTTCCTCACTATGTTCCTCACAGTGGACACTGACAGCTTTTTGTCACCATCCTCTAAACAATAATGTTGAACAATCTTTGTTTTCAGGTCATTGGAGAGTTGTTTTGAGGCCCCCATGTTGCCACTCTTCAGAGGAGATTCAAAGAGAACAACAACTTGCAATTGGCCACCTTAAATACCTTTTCTCATGATTGGATTCACCTGTCTAGGAAGTTCAAGGGTTAATGAGCTCACCAAACCAATTGTGTGTTCCAATTATTTAGTGCTAGGTAGTTACAGGTATTCACATCAACAAAATAACAAGGGTGCCCAAATTTATACACCTGTTTAATTTTGTTTTGATGCGTATTGCACATTTTCTGTTAATCCGATGAACCTCATTTCACTACTGAAATATTACTGTGTACTTCAGTTATTTGATAGATCAAATTGCTGATCCAAACACCTAATTATTAGTAGATGAAAATCATGGAAATTGTCAGGGGTGCCTAAACGTTTCCATACAACTGTACTATATTTAAAGCTTTGAAAATGATGAAGTACAAGAAATATGTTTAATCCCCTATTTCAAAAGTGAATGAGCATTTCTTCCATTCCTCAGGCACCTATAAGCATGCATGCATGTACGCACACTCCCCTACTCCTCATACATGCAAACACACAGACACTCACAGACACACACACACATACACACCACAAAACCAAATCGCTTTCACTTTCAACCTCTCCAGTCCTGATAATTCCTCTCTTAAAATCTCCCCTCAGACCAACCACTGTGAGGGCGGGACCTAAAATGCACCGCGAAACGACTAGCCGCCCCACTCCACAAATCCCAAAACCTTTTAGAGCCACTTGACTGGGAGAAATCCATCTGCAGGGGATATTCACTGTCCATTACTTTGAGTCTAATGTGTCGTTTTAACCAAACAGTATTTATTTACACAACATCATCTAAATACAGCATGTTTTTTGGCCAATCTGTGTAGTTAATGCTTTATTAACATGTTATAACATAACAACGGTAGCAGGACAAGGTTCCATAACCTTCTAATTGCTCATCCCGATGCAACAACCCACCACTTTGTTTTTGACCTTCCATGATTATCTCTAGAGAGTGATAAAATCACTTGAGGTAAATGAGTGATTGGACTGGAGGACTGGTGAAGTACAACTTAGCAGTCCTTTACCAGCTCCTGTTTGCAAATGGAGCCATGGAGTTTGGAGGATGAGGAGGCTGCAGGTTCATAGTTCATCATCAGGACCAGCCATTGGAATAAGCTTGAGAGAAAAGACAGCCAATCACATTCTCTCAAAGCCCTTGACCTGAGTCCCAGAGACCCAACAGGAGAGACAGAATTTCACTTCAACCAATCACTCACGTTTAATGAGAGCTAATTGAACAATTGAACATCTCTCAAATCCCTTTATTTGGTTTTAGTCCCTCTGTGACAGAAATATAGTGTTGAGTTGTAGCCCACTTGTCGATATGTAAATCAGAAAATATGTCTCCTAAGTCATCATTGTTAATTATTTCTCCTCTGACTGCTTGATTTCTATATTCCTACTGTTCAGATTTAGTGTATGGCAAGTGCCATCACATGCATCTTGCTATGTCTATTCCTCTAAAGACACTACATACTCAGTAACTATGCTAGTAAAATAAATTATTACTTTAAAAAACAGAGAATTTTTCTTAGATAACTGATTTATATTTCTCCCTAAATGGAGAATTACATGCTGGGGGAAGTAGCACATTAAATTAACACACTCGGTCCTCACGTCAAAAGTTTCTCCACCAAGATTTCCAAAGAACAACATCTTATGGATGTACTTAATTCAATCAACAAATAACATTTGTTTTTGTTTCATGTCACATTTCATTATCAGGAAACATCTTGGGTAGGCTTTGCTGCATGCATTGATAAGATTAATATTGGGTTGTAACCTAATGGGCCTAGACAGGGGAACAAGGATACTAGTTATAATTAAGCAGATGATGCCTTGTTCTTTTTCTCTTCCCTCCCTTATTCTCAGGCCTTTAAATTCATCTTCCAGTGCGCAAATCGTTCCATCGTGAGTAGCATTTTCTCATTTTTCCAATTAAGACATGGAGAAGTAGATGTGCAGTCAAAGAGTCCTAATTCCTTAGAACAAGAAAAATTATGTGAGCCATGAGAAGAAGCATGAAGGACGCTAATAATGGATGATTAATACAGATGTGCATGAACTCTTTGATTAGTTCTAAGCAGAAATATGTCATATGTTTCTTTTCTAATGTAATGAATTTCAATGTTGCACATTGAAACCAAATGCCCAATGCTCAAATGAATTCCTGAATTCTGAAATGCAGAGCTTTAGTTTATGCTGGGCCCGCAAATGATTTTCAATTATTAACTCAACAAATTAGAAGTACAGTCAATTGTTCCACTTTTCCAGAATTTGTAATTTCTTTAAATTGTGTAATATGACTACCGGTATAAATGTCAAGTGTTTAGCTCCAATTAAATTAATCTGAAAACAATATGCAAATATGTAAGAAAGGAATAAATGACGTTAACATATTGATTACTTTAGTCAGAGGGTGACTACTCCAGAAATCTTTAATTCAAGGAATGATCTTATTATTTGGAGAAGGTGGGAATTATCATTGCTCTCTATGCTTGTTAAACCTGTGGAATAAACAAATTACACTGTGTTCCAATTTATTATGCAAAATGGAAATGAGTAAATATTTTGTTTTTCAATCAAACTCATGGATGGTATTGTGACTCTGGGCTCTTTGGATCACTGAAATCAATCTCAGACACCTGTGATAATTTGTTTGCCAGGTGAGCCCAATTAAAGGAAAACAAATTATGAAGGATGTTAGAAATTATAAAGCAGGCCACAGGTTTCAAACAATATGGGAAAAAAAAAAAAGGATCTCTCTGCTGTGGAAAAGCATCAAATAGTGCAATGCCTTGGACAAGGTATGAAAACAAAAATATTTCATGAAACATTAGCGTGATCATCGTACTCTGAAGAGATTTGTTGCTGATTCAGAGCATAGACCGGTTTGTACAGATAAAAGCATATTGAGGAAGTTTACTGCCAGAAAAATTCATCGGATTAAGAAATCAGCTGCTAAAATGCCATTACAAAGTTCAAACAGGTATTTGAAGCTGCTGGTGCCTCTGAAGTCCCATGAACCTCAAGGTGTAGGATCCTCCAGATGCTTGCAGTTGTGCATAAACCTACTCTTCGGCTACCCCTAACCAATTCTCACAAGCAGAAACAGTTGCAGTTGGCCCAGAAATACATTAAGACACATTTTCAAACAGTCTTGTTTACTGATGAGTGCCGTGCAACTATGGATGGTGCAGATGGGTGAAGTAGTGGATGGTTGGTGGATGGCCACCATGTCCCAATAAGGCTACACCGTCAGCAAGTAGGTGTTGTTTTGGGCCAGAATCATGGGGAGACAGCTGTTAGGCCACTTTAGGTTCCCTGAAGGTGTGAAAATGACCTTGGCAAAGTATATAGAGTTTCTGACTGACTACTTTTTTCCATGGTCAAAAAGAAGAATTGCCTTCCATAGTAAAATCATCTTCATGCATGACAATGCACCATCTCATTGGCTGCTATGGTAATGACAGGAGAGAAACTCGTGGTGTGGCCCCGATCCTCGCTTGACCTCAACCCTATTGAGAACCTTTGAAGCAAAAAATCTATGAGGGTGGGAGACAGTTTGCATCAAAACAGCAGCTCTAGGAAGCTACTCTGACACCCTGCAAATATATTCAAGCAGAAACTCTCCATAAACTCACAAGTTCAATGGATGCAAGAATTGTGAAGGTGATCTCAAAGAAGGGGTCCTATGTTAACATGTAACTTGCCCTGTTAAGATGTGTTTGATTGAAATAGCTTTTCATTTCAGTAAATATGACCTCATAATGCTGCAAATTCAACAAATTACCATTTTCAGTTCTTTACAAACTATAAAATGTTTTGAACCTCTGTTGTGCATAATAATTTGGAACAGTGCATTCTGACTTTTATATTTTTGAAAACAATACTGTTTTCATTCGGTGGTTTATCAATGAAGTTCGACTTGTACCCTAACGGTTGGTGTCTTGAAAATTATACTCACTGTCATTTGCATTGACGATTTAGGAAAACCAGTGTAAAATATAATTTGCATAATTATTTGGAATGCGGTGTATAGTAATGAAAAAGGCAATGGCACCTTTAACAAATTTTTTAAGTAGGAGCATGTGGACTGTTTAATTGGTGGCTGGGACAAGTTTTAAGAATCTCATTTACAATCCGGACCACTCGTGATTTGGAATAGATGTCTGTAGCCTCACTGCTCGTTCTGTTCTGTTGCTCAGAAGATGGATTTTAGAGAGTGTGTAGGTAGAGAAATTGTGAAAAAGGGGATGAAATAACTAAAGAGTGGGAAAGTGTATTAAAGGTGTTAAGTAGATTAAAAAAATTGCAGTCAACAGAGGCCCTTTAAACTTTTCCTAAGCTGCGTATGGCCATTGTCTGAGAAGAAGAAAAATGGCTTCAAAATTTTGACTTGGAACCTATAAAGCTTTGGCAAATGGCAAGAGATTTACAGCAATTTATTATTTACAAAGATTTTTGTGTACAGTTTTCATATACAAACTATGTAGTGTGTCCTTTGCAGTGTTTGGGGATAGTCAGACTACTTTTATTCGTAATAAGTAACCTAAACGTGTTACTTTCACAATTCAAGTAATTAGTTACTACTTACATTTATAATGAGAAAATTAGTTACTAGTTACATTTTATAATGAGAAAATTAGTTACATTTACATTATATTTTCATATTTTCTGTTTTAGAACACAAGATAATAATTTATCCATTGTTGTTTTTTAATCCAAATTTCATTAGTTCGCCTTCACTGCAATCAAAAAAAAGGAGAGATCTCGCACTTCAATTGTAATGCGTTATGCGTATTGGAGGTTAGCGAAATGGAGGAATACATAGCCTACATTTTAACTGCTGGAAATATTGACCTTATTTCAAAACTATCAAAAAGTAGGGAGGATAAATATATGTGTCCTGTGAACTGTGTGTCAGGTGCAAACGCCTGTCGAGTGGGAAGAAAATGGAAAGCTTGTCCTCGTTTGTCTCACTCTATTGTTTTTCTATTATGGCGTCTACAACAAGTTGAGGTATGTCATTTTGAAGTTAGGTTTTCGCTAGTTATTCTAATAAACATCAATTGAAAATGTGCATACTGTCACAGAAAATGTCCAGTGTGCTTTAACAGGCGATGAGAACGCATATTATGGTTGTTTTCCCTTATTTACATGCAAAAGGTGTGCAAGGATTCAAATAACATGCAATCAGATCATGTGTATTCGTGCCAATAAACACATGTTCAGAATGCCACCCAACACATCTAAACTGTACCCTTTAGACTCAATATTTCTGGTTCAGGCCTGCTCAATGTATTCTCAATGTATCTCCATTAATTACAGTATCATTACTAGGAGTCCAATCTCATAGCATATTGTATATAACTCAAATTCATTTATTTTATCTGTATTTTTTACAGAGTAAAATTTTGTGATATACTCAGACATTGAGATGAAATTGGTTTATATACAAACACTCACACATTCATCAGAAATAGACTGATTAATTTGGTCAATTGGATCATGCCCAGAGACAGTAGTTACCACAAGTCTGCAGCTCACATGATCAGGCAATCACTATCTACAGTAGGGGTGGCAAGGTGGCCTAGTTGGTTAGGGCCCTTGTTTGAGAGTTGATTTAACACTGGTGATTTTGCTGTGCACACATTAGCAAGGTAAAGCCTCTATTATTCTGTTTTTGAGCAAGACAGTTAACCTTAATTGCTCCCAGGTAGTTTCTGTAAATAATAATTATTTCTTAATCAACTTACCATTAAACTTGATTTGAATAATTTAAATACTTGGCAAGGTTAATAAATTGATACTTTTGTCCAATGAGTATTGTATAATACTGAACCTAGACACACCAAAAAATCATATGTAAAAAGCATTTTTAAAAAGTAGTTTAATTAGTTACTTTCAATAAAGAGTAACGCAGTAACGTAACATAGTTACTTCCAATAAAGAGTAACACAGAAACGTAACATGGTTACATTTTGGAGAAGTAATTAGGTAAAGTAACTAGTTAAGTAACGTTCCCCAACACTGGTCCTCTGTTATTCATATTTGACTGCAGTAAAAGGATCAGACAGTTTCCATGGCACCTGGAAAAAAGACAAACAGAACTTACAGAAAGAAGAAATTAGTTGCTATAGAACATCACACAAACCCAACCATAACAACTCCTGATTCATGTATACATTTTTTGTATACCCTTTTTGACTTAAAGCATTCTGTTTATGTTTACAAATTGATTAAAAAGAACTGTCAATAATCTGTTTTCCCAAACGATTTTTAATCACGCCTTCCAATATTTGCTCCGGCAGCGTAGCTTGTGTTGAGATGTGTCCTTTAGGATTTGAGATGGCCACAAACACACACACAAAAATCCCTAGAAAAAGATCAACAAAGAGACAGCATAGAGAACAGAACAGTTTGAGGATGAAAGGCGCTAATCCTAACCTCGGCTAATGCTAATGCATGTTTATCTAATATGTAATCGACATTAGTTATAAAAACAGTGATGAGCTCACTGAGTGCCAGCACTCTGCTCTTTGTTCTCTGATTGTGGAACTAAAGATTAAGACGGGCTTTAGTGCTGTTAGATGGAGGGAAGAATGTAGGGTTGCTTCTGAGAATTGTGTTCAAAGATACTCAGAGCAACGCATTCTCATGGCGAAATGTGGGTTACCGTTCGTGATGGAAATTTTGACGCAGTACGTATACAGACTTACGATATGGCCATAAATGAGAGCTTCATTAACTCGCTGTTTTAGCGGAACATTTCCAAGAATAGACTAATTGGTTACAATTGAAAGTACTTGAGGTTATGGTTAAGTAAGGTATAGAGACCATTTATATGTTTCGTACCCGTACGAGGCTTTATGTTTCCATGGCTCCAGAAACGTTCCCGTGTACGAATTTCTTGTTTAGTGTGATTTTTTTACATATCGCCAAGTGAACAGCCTGCTCAGAGATTAAAAGCCAAGGAAAGACTAACAGAAATGTATTGTAAGGCCATTGTAATAATAGCCCCTTTTATTCATCATTGAAATATAAACTATAAAACACCATATTGCAGATAATGTAAAAATCAAGACACTCATGACAGTAAAATGTATAGCAGCGCAACATTATCTGTTGGAACCTGTTTTGCTACTGTGCATCATTTTAACGGGAGGCATTGTTACTTAACAGAATAGTAGGATGCACTTTTGCCTGTAATGGTTAGCAGTGGCAGGGCTGCTGGTGTGTGGTTAAATGTTTACAGGACCGAGTCAGGGCATAGCTTCTGCCAGTTAGTGCCCAGTCCCCTGGGCACATGCAGGAACAGAGGTAACCTATTTTCTTTGGCAAGGTTGGTCAGTCACACAGACACTGTTTGTGTTCTGTGATTGGAGTTCTCTCTCACCCTCCATCTATTGCTTTTTCCCCTATTTTCTCTCTCCTTAAAAGGTTTCTCTCTCTTTTTCCTCTATCTTTCCCTGCCTCTCTCTCTTGCCCTCCCCCTCTGTCTCACCCCCCCCCTCTGCTCTCCCTCACTCTCTCTGCACCCCTCTCTGTAATACTGGTATGAAGGCTGTGTCTTGCTGTGCTGTGTGTTTGCCTGCCTGGTTCCAGGCTCTGTTGTTCATAAATTGGGTCATTAGAAGACACTCTGACCTAACCAAAGGCATTTTGTTCTTGCTGCTGTGTTTTCCCTCCTCTCAATATAAATATACACCTTTGATGGAAAGGGAGAGACTGGAGTACAATTAACATATCATTAAACTGCCAACACTTTGGGCTGGACCTTAAAGTTTGGTGAAGAAAAAGTTACAGTATTCTGTCTTTTACCAAAACATATTTAAATACTTTTATTTGCCTTCTCTACTCTGCTCTTCTCTGTATATATATATATATATATCACAAATCACTCTAAAAAGGCTATCTCCTTTCCCATCCCTCTTTAATGCCCCCATTGCTGTGGGCAGAGGAGAACCAGGCGGATGGCCCTAGGCGAGCCCCAGGCTTTTAGGCCTGATTTCTGTGGCATGGGACCAGATCCCAAATGACACCTGTGTGCCTTGGCATAGCTCCTGGTTAATAATCGCTTCTGAAGTTGTTGTCTACAACACAACATTAACTCAACATGGGTGTCCTCTAATGCTGTACCCTCTCACCTCAGATTTTCTTTCATTTTTGTCAAACGGACTCATTTTCAAAATGGACGCCAGTGATCCTTTCATTAAGTGTGCAGGGGAGTGTAAACATTACAAGTGTATCAGTCCCTCTCCCTGTCAATTACTTTTAATTATCAGTAAATGTCAAGGTTCAGTACATCTCATTTCTCTCATCCTGGAACACATGTCTTGTATAACGTCCTTTTGTCCAACTACACTCATAACATCCTTCATACACTGCATCTCTGAAGTATGTTCCTTTGTTCCTCAAGTACCCAGGAGTGTTCTGCACTCCAAACAGACAGGAATTGTGATGTCGGAGCATCAACAACCATCTATCGGCTGAAACAATATGAGCTGAACACCATATTACTCACCCGCATTTAAAGCCCAGACCTTGACCACTTACGCCGTGAAAGAAAATTACCCAGGCACAAAGCCCAAGCTCTCTTCTCCCCAAAACACATCACTGCACCCTTGTCATTAGAAGTGGAGGGTCTATTAAAAACAATTATTTTAGCCCCTTCACTATGGCCAGTTTGGTCTTCGTAAGGTTGTGGGTTTGTATCATTGTAGAAGGACAGAGCGAAAGAGCTGGACAAGCCGTTTAGTCAGCAGAAGTCCACACTGCTTGAAGAACATCACATCGTGAAATTGGTGAGAGAGAGTTTGAAAAGGGAAAATGTTTTTAGCCAGGTATGTATGTGAAGAGAAAATGTCTGTGCTTGCTGGATAACAATTGTATGATTAAATGTATGTTTGATATACAATTATTTTGTACTCTGTGTACATCTAGGTATTAATGTTGTCATCATCATAATCACAGTCAATACTTAGTTAAACAAGTTCTTGTGATGAGGGTGTTTTTATTAATTCCCCAGTGGATTCGGGTGCTCTGGGCTTGCTTTCTAAGAGATTGGCCAGTACTGTGAGGTAAGGGGTGGTATGTGTGTGTGTATGGGGGGATACTTATTAAAAGCAAAATGGATGCAGATAGAAAGAGATGGTCCATCCCACTGCATATGTGGTTTAGGATATTCTTGACTGATATTCTTTATTCTGCCCTGGGAGAGAAGGCCGAGAGAGAGATATGAACTAGTGAAAAGGGAGAGTGAGAGAGCCTTAGGAAGAGGAAGCAATCAAAGGAGGAAGTAAAAGCATGACAACAAGATGGGTAAAAAGTGGAGGGTGAAAACAGGTAGCAAAAAAGAGAGTGAGAGGGGTGAGTGAAGTGTGTGGGCATGGTGGTGGCGGTGGGCATTTATACTTAATGAGAGGTACAGCCAGAGGAGAAAAGAGCAAGGACAGACAGATGAAATAGAGGGAGGGACTACTAAAGGAGAGAGAGACAAAGAGAAGGTAAGAAGGAGCAATTGAGTGATACATGGGCCAAAGAGAGAAGGGAATAGGAAGTGGGAGGGAGGCAGGAAAAAGAGTATGTAAACAAAATGCCAAGAATAGAGTTAGACGGGTAGAGGTGCGAACGAGGTTGAGCGACAAGGATAATAACACAGGCTTAAGGAGCGTTGCAAAAAAGGTCCTGTGTGGCTTAGTTGATGTTTAGCGTTGTGGCTGGGGTGGGGGGTGTCATCTCTGGGGGACTCGCAGCTGACAAGAGTTTGGTTCAATTCCGCAGAGCCCATCCCCCAAAAAGCCCCACAGCCCATGTTTGTTTTCCTAAATGCGTACCCCCGAATATTCATAGACCAGCTGTGCCCCTGGAGCTTATATAGCCAGAGTGGTGTGTTCTATTTTCACAGGATACTTGCTAATGTGAGTGACCAAAATGACTTCAATTGAAATCTATTACCAGTAGATAGTGGAAAAAGAGTAGAAAGAAAAAGGAAATTCTACACATTAAAATGCTAACGAAAGACTAGAGACAAGAATTTAAGTGTAGCAAAAAACTTGGCTCCATTCCAAGTTCTGAAGGAGTTTGGGACACTGGCACCCCTACCTACTCAGAGACCCACACCCCCTACACACACTTTATTCCCCCACCCGGGTTAGCTTTTCACAAAAAAGTTGATGTATGGTTTCAGATCTGGATGTGCCCTTGTCAGGCCTCGGACCTGAAAATGGTGATGAATGGATGGGGGAAAGGGATCTGTTGAAGGAAGGTAAAGAAGGCAGGTGATGGAGGGATGACAGTGATAGAGCCTCTGTCTCTCAAACTGTTCATCTCAGACAGCTGTTCAGCCACAGGGTCCCATGGACGTTGTGTGAGAGGTGGTAGGGACGAGAAGACTTTATGCGTTTGTGAGGGGACACAAGACACATACTTTTTGGTGAATTTAATATGTAAAAGCAACAGGAGGGAGGACAGGGGAGTGGACAAGCCTGACGTCTGAAGGCCTCCCAATAAATTGACAAATCCTACCACTGGTCACAAATGATCCAGAGGCAGAATAGAATGTGTGTTTGTCTGCGGCTTCAAGAGAATGTCTATCTGTAGTTTGTCCACATTTACTCCATGTTAAGTGGTTATCGTACCCCCTTTCAAATTAGCAACAGTGGCTTAGCTGGTCCCCCCTGGAGCCCATCGGGTCTCTAACCAAGGACTCTAGGAATACCCAGAATATCGGTCACACAGACTGCTATGGAACATGAGAATGTTGGGCATCAATCTTAGAGCTTGTCACAGGCCCCACAAAAAAGGGGTGAATGTTTACGTTGTCTGAGTTTTGCTGTGCTGTAAATCATATGGATAGAGTGCAGCAGAGGACAGGAGACTGGAACGATGTCACAAAGGAGTCTGCTCCTTCACTGCTGGGCCGGGTCATAATTCTTCTACATTTAGTTGATTTAGCAGACAGTCTCCTCCAGAGTGATTTACAGTAGCATGTCCTGACCCCCCTTAGGAATTGAACCCAAAACCTGGGCATTGCAAGCGCCGTTGTCTACCAACTGACTGATCTACATGGGACCCTAGATTTGTTCTCCATCCTTGTGTCCTTTCTGAATGCAATGTAAGTATGGATGACAACCCCAATTTATGTGATGGTCACCACTAAACTGCATTATAGCTAAAAACGACTTTGACATCCACAACTCATTTGTGTACAAGCTAGCATTTGTGGTCCTCTTTGGATAGATTGAAAAGAAAAAATTAGCAAATGTGTGTTTGTGTATGCATGTATGTATGCATCTGTGTCTATGTGTATACGTGTGTTTATGTGAGTGTAGGTAGGTAGAAATATGGCACATGTCTGTGTATGTAAACATGTATTAGTTAAACATCAATTTTTTTGTATTTAACTAAAGGATAAAAATAGAAAAAGGGGGTAGGACCATGTGTATGTACTGTATGTGTGTATATATACAGGTCCTTCTCAAGAAATTAGCATATTGTGATAAAGTTCATTATTTTCCATAATGTAATGATAAAAATTTAACTTTCATATATTTTAGATTCATTGCACACCAACTGAAATATTTCAGGTCATTTATTGTTTTAATACTGATGACTTTGGCATACAGCTCATGAAAACCCAAAATTCCTATCTCAAAGAATTAGCATATCATGAAAAGGGTCTCTAAACGAGCTATTAACCTAATCATCTGAATCAACTAATTAACTCTAAACACCTGCAAAAGATTCCTGAGGCTTTTAAAAACTCCCAGCCTGTTTCATTACTCAAAACCGCAAACATGGGTAAGACTGCCGACCTGACTGCTGTCCAGAAGGCCATCATTTGCCCTTCAAGCAAGAGGGTAAAACACAAAAAGACATTTCTGAAGAAATAGGCTGTTCCCAGAGGGCTGTATCAAGGCACCTCAGTGGGAAGTCTGTGGGAAGGAAAAAGTGTGGCAAAAAACGCTACACAACGACAAGAGGTGACCGGACCCTGAGGAAGATTGTGGAGAAGGACCGATTCCAGACCTTGGATGACCTGCGGAAGCAGTGGACTGAGTCTGGAGTGCAAACATCCAGAGCCACCATGCACATACGTGTGCAGGAAATTGGCTACATGTGCCTCATTCCCCAGGTCAAGACACTTTTGAACCAGAAATAGTGGCAGAAGCTCCTGACCTGGGCTATGTCATTTGGAAATCAAAGTGCCAGAGTCTGGAGGAAGACTGCGGAGAAGGAAACGCCAAAATGCCTGAAATCCAGTGTCAA
>JACXGM010003373.1:18409-42211 GCA_016801145.1 Umbra pygmaea
AGGAAGTTGAGAGACGCAAGACCCAACACTCTGGATGAGCTTAAGGCTGCTATCGAAGCATCCTGGGCCTCCATCACACCTCAGCAGTGCCACAGGCTGATTGCCTCCATGCCACGCCGCATTGAAGCAGTCATTTCTGCAAAAGGATTCCCGACCAAGTATTGAGTGCATAACTGAACATAGTTATTTGAAGGTTGACTTTTTCTCTTTTTTTTGTATTACAAACACTTCTTTTATTGGTCAGATGAAATATGCTAATTCTTTGAGATAGGACTTTTGGGTTTTCATGAGCTGTATGCCAAAATCATCAGTATTAAAACAATAAATGACCTGAAATATTTCAGTTGGTGTGCAATGAATCTAAAATATATGAAAGTTTAATTTTTATCATTACATTATGGAAAATAATGAACTTTATCACAATATGCTAATTTCTTGAGAAGGATATGTATATTTTACATGTTCAAATAAACTACTACTACTACTACTTGTGATCACATATACTGTAGATTAAACATCTAAGGACTTGTCCTCTATCACTCTCTTCCTCTATCCTTCTATCTGTATTGCTCTATGGCAATGGGGGGTTAAGGTTACAGAGCAGGATATGGGAACATATTAGTGGGTTACTGTATGAAAAGAGGGATGGGGTAAAGAGTTGAAAAGAGTGGAGGGAAAGGGGGGTGATGGAGTGGTCTGAGTTTGGACAGTTAGATGTGTGTATGTGAGCGTGCATGTGTGAGATGCACATGACAGAGAGTGCTATTGACAGGCCAGGCCAATGCCCCTGAGAAAACCTTCAGAGTTCAATCCAATCGATCTCACAGAAGAGGGTAGAACTCTGCCCCTGGACCTTACCCTGAGTCATAGTACACACACACACATCTAAACCAAAACACAAACACACACGACTAACCAGTGGAGGCAAGAGAATATTTATTGATGACGATAAGCTCATATTAATGTCTGAACTGGATTAAATGGGATGGAGTTAAGCACATTAAACCCAGTACAAGATACACCATTCCATTTACTTCATTAATATGAGCCCATTCCCCTACACTGCTACTATCACCCCTAAATACAAACAAATACACAAATATTTGCTCACATACATAAACTTGGCCGTTCCTAAAGCTACAGGTGATATACTTCTCAGAAGAGAGAGTGACTGTGTCTGTTAATATGTTGTTGTATGTCTTTCTATGCACAAGTATGTGTTTGTGAGAGTGTGTGATTGAGTGTGCGTGGGAGAGGGATCTGCCGGAGGAGGGGCTTGTGGTCCATGTGTTCTGTGACCTTGGTCACTGCTGAAGGGACCTAGTTTCTTGCCAAGCCAATCAATAAGCTAAACAGGCGGAGGATGGCTATTCGGAGCATGGGAAGCCAAACTCAAATACTGATAGGTTATCTGCCTGTCCCAGCACCACTTCTGTGCAAATATTGGACCAGCACATTTTTCACGGTGACTTGCATTTAGAAAAAAAAATCAAGAGGGAAGCCGGGAGAAGAGGACATGGTTCAGTGGTTTAGTGGATACATCGTAGGGCATTACCCCCCTTCCGCCTGCCCATCTCCTCTCCGCTCCACACCCCTCCACTCATCCACCCCCTTTCCCTAGCCTTACTCCCTTATCCCACAGCAGCCATTGCAGGCAGGCAGCACACACACACACACATGCACATGCACATACTCTCTCTCTCTAATTGAAGACTAGTAGAGAAATTACTTTTAGCAGAAATAAACTGTAAAAGGGTGCTTGCAAATGTAGAAACTATATTTGAATGACATGTAAGCACTGAAATCCTCAGAGTTTGTGTCAGTAATGACACAAGTGAACCAGTGTAACCTATCCAAGCTTGTAAAACTGGGTTGTCGGTTCGATTACCATGGGGCGTGGTGTGGTGTCTGGGGAAAGGGGCATGGGGCAGGTAGAGCCAACATCTCTTAAACAGATTTGCAGTCAGGGATGTTTCCATCAATTATGGATGGATGACAAATGTCAAGACACTATCACAACCATTATGGAGAACCAGCATCCATTTCAGTGTGTGAATGTGTGTCTGTCTCTCTCTAGAGAGAACCTGCTGAGATATTTCAAAGCAACAGGAAGTGTGTGTATGTCAGGTGCATTTGTGTCAAAGCCAGCATCAATTGGTACAGTGCAGTAATTGCTGGTACAATGACTTCAGGAGCAACACACAGAAAATACATTAATTATGAGCATAGTGATCAAAGCAGGACTGTGACATGAAATAAATGAATTAACGTTGGAAAAAATAGCGGCATCTGGACCGCCAACATTTCTGTGCCGATTTATCGAAAGGAATATTAATATTGTATACTGGTTATTTTAGTTTCTGGAACAAAACATAGGTAAATTAGATATTTGTCAAAAGAACTTTGAAAACAAAGTGTGTTCAACTTTTTGCATTTTTTATTTTTATTCAGGATGCTACCTAATTACACATTTCTACAACAGGTTTTTATCGTACTTGTTTGACCAAATCAGGACTTTAAAGCACACACTTTGAATACATGTGCATGTCACATACGAAAATTCTTCTAGCTCCTTCTCTCTGTCAGCAGGGTGAAATTGTGAGATGTCAATGTTTTCTGGTCGCTTCAGCCCTTCATGTCCTCTCCGTCTCTCTCTCTTAGGCCCACTCTCCCTCTCAGGATGACACTGGGCACTGGCCCTCTCCCTGACCATCTGGGCTGCTCCTCCGCAAAAAGGCCAGTGTGTCTGGTGTAAATGTGTGTAGGAGATGAGGGCATGTGTATGTGTGAGATTATGTGTATATGTGTTTGAAAGCCATTCATCCATGAAAGAACCCATGGCGTGTCTATATTTGTGTGTTTGTGTGTTTTTGCAAAATACTTTTCCTTCGCCAGGTGAACATCTGCTACTTAGTGTCCTTACTGCACAACCAGCCAAGGCAGAGAGTAGCGAACTTAACCCTTCCCTAACTAAAATAAATCAGCAGCATTACTTATTGGACAGTTCTAGAATAGTTGAATAGAGTAGAATTTTGCACTGTATGAATAAAATACCTAGGGTTGGCAGTGCTTGCGTGTATGCATTTTAGTGTGCGTATTTTTTATTTATTTCTAAGCATAATTGTGTGGGTGTGCATGCAGCACACACTTGCACAATTCACATGTGCTGGGGAATGGATAGTGTTATCCTTCCCTAATGCTGTGCTTTAAAAGTCAAGGTTTAGTCCCCACTACCACAGACAGACAAGCAGAGTTCTGGACAAGCTTAAATCACAAACATTAGAATCTCTATGCCCAGAGGAGTCAAGCTATACTTCATATCTACTCTGCTTTAAGACATGCTCACTCATCCTCAGTCACCCAGCAGTAAACCACTGGATTACTTTACAGGCTCAACTACTTAGACATGGTTTTTATTTCATCAGTGTTTTTGGAAGCTGGTACTGGATGTTCTTGGCTGGCCCTAGATGCATGTTCTTTAGTCAGATGAGAAGCCTTGTTAATACAATGGGCGTGTCTAACTGTCCTGAGTACGAACGCACACTTGACAGCTCTCACTTTCCCTCTCTCCCTTCCGCACAGTCTGCCCTTCATCCCACATGCACACAGACACAAAAATGCACACATGATGAACATCAGTCTCTATTCAGCAGCTGTCACTTTGAATATGGTATTGTACCTTTGCATGTAGTTCTAGCTTCTTGTTTCATGAGTAAACATGCTCATTGTCTCGGTAACTCCACTGCAGCTGTTGCTCCTCAAGCCTCAACAGAAAGAAGCCATCATCGTCGTCGTCATTGTTGTCATCCAGCTTAAACACAGAAAGGCGAGAGACAAACACGGCTATGAGGAGGACATCAAGGTCCTGAGAGATTAAAGGCAGTTGGTTGGTTGGGTCTACTGTACAGTCAATGGTTTTGAATAGGAAGCTTTACCTTCACCCTGGGACGGGCCTTTTCTTAGTCTTTACTCAGTATTGGGTGTTGTGTGCTCAGTCGAGTGGTGTGTTTCTGCCTGTGTGGTGTGAACAATGGGGACAGGTGTTCCTGAGTTTACCTCCACACACAGCTGTCCAGGAACAAGAGAGAGAGAGTAACACACACCCACAAGTTTTAAGGAGTCTGTCTCTCTATGACACTTTCCCATTGTCTGTGACATCGTTAACCTTCTCTCTATTTTCTGTTCTCTGTCTTTAGTTAATTTTCTCAGATTTCAGAAGGTTTAGATGTCATACTTTTCAATTTAACTGTTTGCCATTGTGTGTTCTTTGTTTCCCAGTCAGTTCTCTGAAACATTGCAATTTTTGCATGTTGAATCACTTTTTTGGCAGCAGAGAGAGATCTGAACCTGCAGGAGCGGACGCTCACAGGGCCAAGTCTCACATGGCAGCACAGCATGAAATTAATTAAAACAAGACGCAGAGATGGAGAGATACAGTTAGTGTGTTTGTGTGTGTGTGTCCTTTGCCCTTTTCCTCCATCTCCTCACAACCAAAGACAGACAGCACGCTCCCACCACAAATCCTTCAGAAGTGTCCTTTTTTACTGCCTTCACTTTCCCTCTCTCTCAGTCACCAAATCCGCATTTTCCTACAATTCAAGCACTTAGCTGTAATCCCCATGAAAAAGGCGCTAGCCCAGCACAAGTCACTCTTCTACCATTAAAGAGACACAATAGGGGCGTGTTCTGGACTCACTTAACTGGATTGAGGACAAAGCCTGCAGTTGATAAGTTTTGAGCCAGGAAGAATCCGTCATTTACACCCATCCTTTTGTGTATTCTCTTACATTTACTTGTCTCAACATTCTAAGCTGCTTTAATCCTTTTGCGCTTTTAATTCCTGTGACACTGAGAGGCTTTAAAAATGTCCCATTTCTTTCTCTGATTTTTGTTTTACTATAAATGCCACAATGAAAGATTTAGACTAGAGAATAGCTCTATCCGTTTCCTGCGAACAAAACTCAGGGGATAATCCGGTATATATAAATTTTTTCTACACTTCTTGATTTTCATAAGCATTTTCTTTTGGATAAAACCTTTTGGTCTAATCTCCAAACATGGAGAATTAAAGATAGAATTGGAAGTGTGTTTTGCTGTTTGATCATACCCGTGTCTCTGGGACTGAGGCAGCAAAAGAAACAAACCCTGGTGTCCGCTGTGTAGGATAGACAGGGTCTAATGCTCACTGTCTATTGGGCTCTGAAGAATGAAATCAAAGCATTAAAATTAAAACAGAAGCAGCCAAGACAAGAGATGAGGGATGTGGCTACATTGTCCCAGCCAGACCGTACAAGTAATATCTCTTAGTAACAAAGCCTTCAGTGGCCCTGGATGTGAAATCAATTAACGACATGGTCATGTGCAGCCTTTTTACTTGTCTTGCTTTGGGGTTCACTCTGTGGGAGACTGACTGTATTACAATTTAGACAACCGAAAACATGGTTGTATTTACAATACTCAAGGACAGATGAATGATTTAGGACACATGGAGGTTTTTTCGCAGTGATACTTTCGTTGTTCCCCAGTGCGGTGTTGATGGGTCTTATTATCAGTAGCTGTAGGGAAACACATCTTATGTCAATGTCACTGCCACACATTCTTTTGCACAATCTTGTTGACAATGTTCAAAAGATATTCCAGCTCTCCTAACATCACATTAACATTTGTTGAAAGATACACACATGTACTTAAACTAATTCCACCACCTCTGTTGTCCTGAAGAAAAATCTGTTTATTTGTATGATCTTTCCCTGTTTTTACATATTTATTTATTTTCATTTTCTTCCCTTCCCAATTCCCACTAACCCTGCCTTGTTGGTATTTCCGCAACTCCATGGGATGGCGAGGGGCGTGCACATGGTTCATCCAGGCACATGTTGCTGAGCCACCAATTTCTTTTGCACTGCTCATTCAACACAACATCCTGTAGTCAGATCATGCATGTGATATTTACTTTCACAAACTATACTTCTGTGATTGAATTTCCAGGTGCCCGATCTGCACACAAGGAGTCGCTGGAGAGCGACGTGGCAGGATAGATATTCTGATTTCATGCTGCCTTCTGCAGGAGGTCTAGGGAAAGTCAGAGAACCCATTGTCAGGCATGAACCACTGACTATCATGACGTATACTGTCCTGCAATGCAGCGACTTCTCCTCAGAAGTAATAAACCTCAGGTAAGACACCCCTTACTCGCAAGTGCGTATCGTCCGGTGTCTTCTGTATCCAGGCACCATGGGACTTCTCCCTGTGAATTGTCCTGACAACAGAGGCATCGGTTGACCTAGGTCACAAATCGTTTAAACAGAAGCCTCGTGCATTCGAGGCTCCAGATGCCGGCAGGCTCCTTCTCCTGCTCTAAAACAGGCCAGGGAGGTTAATGCACTCAAGGCAGGATAAGCAACCAGCTGTTGGCCTTCTAATACATAAACCCCTCCTCCTTCCATTGCCTCCACCCATTCATCTCTCCATCCAACCCTTTTTCGCTCCCTCCCTCTTCTAAGAAATGGCCTGGGCATGTAAAGCTCTCTCAAATGGCAACATCTGCTGGGTGCATTTCAGAGCGGCCAAGAGCATCTTAACTTCTCCTGAGCAACAATGTGGCCATTTTCTCAGCGAGTGGCCATTGGGGGACTTAGCAGAAGATAAGAGCAGATAATGGCCCTCTGAGGAGAGGAGGGGAGTCCTGGAGGAATGAATGGAGGATGACTGAGCTAAACTGGAGTAGGCTGCAAATGCACAGTCAGTCTGGCGGTCGGCATCGTATGAAGCCAGTAAAGTGGTTTTATAAACAATGCAAGAACATTAGCATTTAGATAAAGATGTGTGTTTAATGTGGATGTTTGTGTAAATGGGTGTGTGTGTTTGTATATATATATGTCTGTGTGTGCTGGGGGGCAGGGTTTAACCAAAAATGATCCTAGTTTGGCCTATCAATATTATTGTGCTGATGATCCCCAACACATTTCCCTTAAAGCATTTCTCAAGAGCACATATGACAAACTATTCTTATTAACATTTTCTATTCTTTTTAAACATACAGGGAACAAAATAATAGAAAAAGATTAACAGTGTATTAATATCCTGGACTAAATAATGAGTATGGCCACCATTAGCTTTCAGAACCACTCCAATTCTCTTTGGAATGCTGACATGATTGACAGGTCCTGGACTGTTTGTAGTTGGATATTGCAACATTCTTCAAGAAGAAACGTTTCCAGTTCTTTGATGGATGAAATACAATAGGTAGGCTATTTGAACTTTGCATTCTATGCTCCAGAGCTTCCAATAAATATTCAATTATGTTTTGAAACAGCTGAGTGTTTGCACCATAGGTTCTGTAAAAAGGAACCATATTCCTTGGCCAATATATGACCATGCACAGCAGTGATCAGTATAATCATCCTTAAAAAAAAGAAACAGCAGGGGCCTCATATATAAAAGACTGCGCAGCTTACATACCAGAAGATGGCGTACGGCCAACACTGGAAAAGTACCTACACACAGAAAAATTCACATGTATAAGACCTGTCATACGCCGGGTCCTGCGCACCTTTCCTTTATAAATCACAATCAACGTGAGACAGACCTCACGTGAACGAGCCACTGACCCTGCCTTGGCTCCTCCCAAAAATGAATATGCAGATGCAGGGATCGCGGCTTAAATGTTTTCCACAATTGCAAAAATCTTGTGCTAAATTTTTTTTCACATTTTAGTTAGTATGTATTAATCCCTGGTCAAGAAGATCATACAACCATTTTCTCTAGAGCTACTGTTAGTCTACAGACAATTGAAATGCGATAGCATCTTGCCTGCTAACCTTGCATTTACCCTATAGTCAATATCTGATCATTGCAAATTATTTTTAAACGTCGTGACATGCCAAACCTGCATTAAAAATACATTTATTTTGTGTTCCATTTTCAAAACTGCTGAAGTCACAATCCTATTTTGCAACTTTAGATCTATCCTCTTTATGTGTTTTACCACTATGCTAAATATTAATCGCTTACATACCTACAACAACAACTGTTTGCGTCAGGTGCAAATTTGATAATACGGCTCGTTGGGAGAATATCAATCTCATATTGGTGTTCTCCCGATGTGGAGAAGTAAAAATATTGCTGCGCTTGTCATGTTATTTTTTATATTTCATAAATTTTTAAGATTAATTATGAATTGCTTCATCAGCCTTGTGTTTAAACTAGGCTATATGTTAGTAACCAGTTGTAACGTCCAGCCCAGTGAAGGCTGTGAGTTATGAACTGAGATATGGACTCCTTCCAGTGTTTTAGTTGCTTTCATGTGTCTGTTGTTTCGTTTTAGGTTTTCCTGGTTTTAATTAGTGCTTGTGCACGGTGGTTATGTTTCGATATTTGGTACTATCCCTTTAAGGATTCGGCACCTCTCGGTAGCTTGGCAGTAGCTAGGGTTAGCAGGTGTCACTAGTTTAGTTAACGAGTGTATTACGCCAGCCATGTCCTGGGTAGTTGGGATCAGTGCTCGAAGTGGGGGGGTACACAGCGGTACGCAGTACCGGCACCTCTACATTTTACTGTTAAGCGTACCTGCACTTTTCCTTACGTACCGATGCCTCTCGCATGTAGCCAGTATGCAACCACTGAAATAGAAAGCTTCATTGTCAGAGAGATTGGTAATTATCCTAACGTTACTCTTGACGAATCACGTAAAGGCAAGCCGTCAGCCCACCCTATCAAAAGTTCGCTTCTCCACGCACAGACACTAGTTAGAAAATGCTGTCGCCTGACCGTAACATATTTTTCACTGCTGAAAACCTAGAAACTAAAATGAAGTGTGTCTTTTTTAAGTCGTTATGCTAGCCTGGCTTAAGAAAGGTACTAAAAGGACGCTTGTGCCAGAGCTAGACACGTCAACAGAGGTCCAAGTCCAACCAGAAACATCGGGTACGTTTCATGAGCTTCTAACTACAGTTAATTAAAACCATTCAGTCTCCCGAACGTTTACATGTATGTAACGGAACATGCTTGGTACCATTGGAAAGAGGAAGATTAGGTGAAAAGAATAAGTGGTGACTCATCTCCGTAGGTTAAACACAGCCAGAGCTATGACGCCGCAAAGTCGGTCATGTTATATAGACACCTTTTTACTAAAGACGTTACACGTTAAAAATTGCTGGGATTTCAAAAACGTATAGAAATATTGTAAGGAATGGGTGCAGCATTTTGATGTTGACTAGTTTGTATGGCCTCCAAACTTTGCCCACCGGTCCAGGAGCCCTGGGGGCTTGACAATATGCATTAAAACGCCTTCTTCGTCATGGTTTTCATGCTTTTACACAAATAAAACAAAATATACATATGTTCTTTTTTTGGGATAAATATTTAATAAAACATAAAATTCAATGATCCAGGATGTTGGATTTCATTAATCCATGTTGTAGCCATGGGTCTGCTGAGGCCAAAACCATAAGGCACTTCACTGGAAGGTCAAAGTATGACCTTTGCAGAGGCCAAAAGGTCATCTTTGTGTCAGGTGGACCTAAAACCCCTTAGATCTTGAAGGGTGATGTGAGTGGAACTGCTAGCAATGAGGAGTCTGCAGCTACCAACCTTAATGTTACCGTAGTCAATGACACTGATGTCAACAATAACGTGATGAAACACGTGCATGGCTTGACTGTTTGTCAAGGGACACACACACAACTTGTTTAAATAAATACATTTATGTTGTTATAAATAACAAATTGTTGTTGTACCAGCAATATCTCCAAGTTTTGTTTTTCACTGTAGATATCTCAAATGTCAATGATTTGCCAATGCAAGAGAGTACCGGCACCTTTTTCTTCCCACTTGAAGCACTGGTTGGGATACATAGTATATAAGGGACTGCCAAGCTGACGAGAGGTGTTGAGCATTGTGTTTATTTAACCTGTCACCGTGTGAAATCGCTATTCGTTGTTGGCCTCCCAGGATATTGGTAAGCACCGCAGGTTACAGTTAGTCGTTGAGTTCAGTTACATGTATGTGTGATCTATTACCTTGTTTCGCGAGTGTCAGTGTTCTTGCCACTGGAAAGAGCAAGTAGTGTATCCATAGTTCCAGGTTATATGTATAATCGCTTATTAGTTGTAAAAGCCAATAGAGTTATTAAGCACTATTTTGATTATAGCTACGCTATAAGGTTTTATTATTATTACGGTATCGAGCTTTATTTGGTAACCATACAAATGGGAAGTATAATAATGGAAATCAGATTAACGATTGGCGAAAAAGTTGAAAGAAAAGTCTGAAAGGCCACGAAAAAAGAGTTAACAGTAAAATACAAGGTTTAGCTTCAGTCAATTAGGGAACAAGCTCTTAAGTTTGTTGATGACAAGGATTGCAATAAAAGTTATTTAACCATCAGTTCTGGCCTTCTCAATATTGACTGGATGCTACAGTAAGAGCTTGAGACCACCGCCACATGCTGCACAACGTGGCTACAAGATCCAACGGCAATACCCTTGATGTCCAGCAGATTGCAGAAATTGGTCAGAAAATAAAACAGTTGAACAAATAGTGCTCAAAATGGAAGGATCACAGGCTGCTTCAGTAAGTCAAATAGACATGAATGAACAGATCACAAGTCTACAACAAGAAATTCAAGATTTAAAGGACTCACTTAAAGATGAAATTGAGGATAGACAAAACATTAAAGATTCAATCACACGTAAAGAACAAATCTTAACAGAGCTTCAAGACAAAGCTCAAAGCATGTCAGAGTTGCCAAGATGTTCTGAAAGAGTTAAAGTACAAACGGAAAAGATGATAACATTTCAAAGGGAAGAAATGAGAAAAAGGGAAAAAAGACTAATAACTCTTTATGAACAGTGGAAAACACAGGTATGCGAAACAAGAGAAAGGTTAAAGTTAGATTTCACAGACAAGGAGATGTGAGAACTTGCAGACATATTAGAGCAAAGGAGAGATGACTTATTAAAGTTATATTCAGAAATAAGAAACCAAATGGCTCCAACATCTGACATAAGGAGAAAGATTGATGCATGTGATACAATAACTCATGACATCATAAGGATTATTCTGGAAAGATTAAGTGGTGTTGATAAGGATTTTGATGCAGAGCGTGAAAGAACTCGTTTACGTGGACCTTTAGAGCACAGTCCATATACGGCTCAACCGCAGCATCAAATCGCAGCCAACGGTCCTCAGGTTCACAGCTCGCTGCAAAACGAGCCAATGCAGCGGCAGAGCTAGCTGCAAAAGAGGCTGAATATGAGATCGTACTAGAGGAACAAAGACAACAGGAAAAGATAAAAGCTCTAGAGGAGGAGCCCAAGAAACAAATGGCGGCTCAAACATCCGAGTTGGAACGGTTGAAAGCACAGAAGGACTTGAAAGCAGCTCGAGCCAGGTTTGAAGCATATGACAGGGAGTTATTACAGGTGGATGATGTACAGGCAATAAAGGGTGAACAGGTGAGCCCATACTTCACATCCAAACAGCCCACACCAGCACTCTCTAGTGTCACTTAACTAGCTCAAGCAGCGCAAGACAGCATTAAACTGAACAGACTTCCCACGCCAGAACCAACAGTGTTTAGTGGCGAACCGATAAGCTTTATTGAATGGAAATCCACGTTCATATCACTGATTGAACAAAGGGGCATCTCAGCAGCAGACAAGTGTATATAACACAAACACAACTGAACAAAGTGATAAAAGGACAATAACAAGAATACCTAACGGCTCTCCATGCACAATGTACCAAGGCGCCCATCCACTTCACAAGTGCTCTGACCTCTTTAAAATGTCTCTAGAAAACAGAAAGAAAATGTGAAAGATAATAGACTTTGTTATGGCTGTCTAATACAAGGACAATGTGCTAAGGACTGCAAATGCCACCTCATTTGCGAAACTTGCACAAAGCGACACCCAACATGTCTTCATGATGAAAATTTCAGGAACGGTCTGCAAAGAGAAATATGTGCAAGCACAAACAATGCATCTCAAGGTAACTCACCTGAAACAGCAAAAGCCAAGTCATTTAATGTTGCCAGATCTGAACAGTCAGTTAGCACCTCAATGATAGTTCCAGTGTGGCTGTCAGCTACCACTAATCCACTCAAGGAAAAACTGGTCTATGCGTTATTAGACATGCAGAGCGACACTGTATTCATTGATCAGGATGTCACACATGAGTTGCAGGCAGATGTTTGTCCAGTAAAGCTGAAACTAACCACTATGATGGGTAGAAATACAGTTGTAAGCAGTGAAAAGGTGTCTGATCTCTTAGTGAGAGGTTATAACTCAGCCACAGTCATAAAGCCCCCACTGCATACACAAAGGATTACATACCTTCTAACAGAGAACACATACCTACATGTGAAACAGCCAAACAGTGGAGTCACTTGCTATCGATTGTAGACGAGGTCACTCCACTCCTCAGGTGTGAAGTAAGTCTCCTCATAGGGCATACCTGTCCTAGAGCTCTCGCACCCAAACAAGTAATCCTAGGCAAAGAAAGTTAGCCCTATGCCGTTCACACTGATTTGGGATGGAGCATAGTTGGCAACTCGACACCATGCAATGAAACAGATTTGGCAAGCAGTCTCTGTCACCAAGTCACCGTTAAAGAAATCCCCTCTTCCACTCCAGCAGATGCAATACGTGCTTTGGAAAGAGATTTCAAAGAGACTGACGGGAATGAAAAGACTGTGTCGCAAGAGGATTTAATATTCCTTCAGAAACTTGAGCATGGCATAATGCATACTGAAAGTGGACATTTTGAAATGCCATTACCATTTAAAGAAAGACCACAAATGCCAGATAACAGACAACTCGATGAAAAAAGAATAAACCAGCTCAAACGCAAATTCAGGAAAGATGAAAAATACAAAGGGGACTACATGAAATACATGAGCGACATCATCAAAGGAGGTGATGCCGAAGAGACTGATGATAATGGACCGCCCTGCGAGACGTGGTACATACCGCACCACGGCATCTATCATCCAAAGAAACCTGAGAGGTTGCGCGTGGTCTTCGACTGCTCTGCAAAGCACAAAGGTACCTGTCTTAACGAGCATTTACTGAACGGTCCTGACATGATCAACAACCTAACTGGTGTGCTTGTGCGCTTCAGAGAGCACCAAGTAGCTCTCATGTGCGACATTGAAAAAATGTTTCAACAGTTCCAAGTCAAAGAAAATGATCGCAACTACTTGCGCTTCGTATGGTGGAAAGATGGAGACATGAACAGCCAACCACTAGCATACAGGATGACAGTACACCTCTTTGGCGCCGTTTCATCACCCGGTTGTGCGAACTATGGACTCAAACATTTAGCCAAAGAGAACAGTTCTGCATATCCAGTTGGTTCACAGTTCATAGGAAGAGACTTCTATGTAGACGACGGAGTCACCACTGCAGAGACAGTAAAGGATGCTATACAACTGGCAAAGGAAGCACGTGAACTATGTATAAAAGGTGGACTTAGACTACACAAATTTGTGTCCAACAACTTTGAAGTTTTGAAAAGCATTCCAGCTTCAGAGCATGCAACAGATACAAAAACAAAGAACTTGACATTTAAAGAAACTCAGACAGAAAGAGCACTCGGCATTTATTGGAATGTGAAGAAGGATTGGTTTACATTCAACATCATACTAAAGGACCAACCACCAACCAGGGGTGGCATCTTGTCCACAGTCGCAGCAATATACGACCCCCTTGGCTTCATTGCTCCCTATGTACTCAAAGGAAAGGGGATTCTCCAAGAAATGTTTAGTCAAGGAACAGACTGGGACGACCCGCTACCTGAACATCTTAAGCCACGGTGGGAGTGCTGGAAAGGAGATCTACACAATTTAAAAAATGTGCAAATCCGCAGATGTTATGTTCCTGCCGATTTTGGAGAAGGGGTAAAAAGAGAAATACACCACTTTTCTGATGCAGGCACCACAGGATATGGACAGTGTTCTTATCTCAGACTCATAAACAAAAGGGAAGATGTTCACTGTACCTTTATCAGGGGCAAAGCACGCGTCTCTCCAACAAAGCTCACCACAATCCTAAGGTTAGAACTTACCGCAGCTGCAGTATCAGTCGCTGTAAGTAACACGCTAAAAGAGGAACTGCTCTATGAGAATGTTGAGGAGTTCTTCTGGACAGACTCAAAGGTCACTCTAGGATACATAAACAATGATGCAAGACGGTTTCACACATTTGTTGATAATAGAGTTCAGAAAATCTGCAACAGTACCTCCCTGCAACAATGGTTTTATGTGCCTACTAACGAAAACCTAGCAGATATGGCATCCAGGGGCACATCTGTAAATGAACTGCTTTCATCTAATTGGTTCACAGGCCCTCACTTCCTGTGGGAAAAGAAAATACAGCTTCCAGTAAAAGAGGCCGCTATACTTCCAGTAGGAGACCCAGAGGTGAAAAAGGTACAGACACTATGCACAGAAACGGTTAAACATACAAGCCTTAGTGATCGGCTCACAAAGTTCTCATCCTGGTCCCGTGCAGTCAGCGCAGTTGCACGTCTCAGACGATACCTGCTCAATGACAAATCAAAAACACTCACAACTGTAACTGAAAGACAAAATGCAGAAACTGTGATGATCAAAGACTTACAAAGACAAGCATACCAAAACGAAATAGAGACATTAAACAAAGGCAAAAATCTTCCAAAGAACAATAAAATGTACAACTTGGATGTTTTCCTGGACAAGGACAATGTGCTCAAGGTGGGAGGAAGGCTCCATCACTCATCTCTTCCCAGCTCATTGAAACATCCCACAATCTTTCCCAGAGAACATCTTGTTACAAAACTAATAATGGCTTACTGTCTGTCACGAAAGGGTCAATCATCAGGGAAAGGGCTTCACAATGAACGAGATACGATCCAATGGCTATTGGATTCCAAAGTTGAGTCAAACGGTTGCATCCTATATTCGTAAGTGTGTGTTTTGTCGGAAACAAAGGAGAACTGTAGAAGGACAAAAAATGAGAGACTTACCCACAGAAAGAATGGAACACTCTCCACCTTTTACGTACTGTGGTATGGACGTTTTTGGACCGTTCCTGACCAAACAAGCAAGGAAAGAATATTAAAGGTATGGCCTCCTTTTCACATGCTTTTATTCAAGTGCAATTCATGTCGAAATGTTAGAGGACCTATCAACAGACGATTTTATAAATGGACTCAGATGCTTCATCGCTCTAAGAGGTTCTGTCAGACAAATAAAATGCCATCAAGGTACTAACTTTGTAGGTGCCAAAAACGAAAATAAAATTGAATGTAGCACAAGGCGAAATGGACACTGACAAACTGAAAAACTTCCTTGCAGAAAAACAATGAGATTTTGTCCTAAACACACCTCATGCTAGTCACGCAGGTGGAGTATGGGAACGACAGATACGGACTGTGAGAAACGTTCTTAATGCAACATTGGCTCTCACACCAGGTCGACTCACCAACTCTTCACTCAGAACCTTCTTGTATGAAGCAGCTGCTATAGTAAACAGCCGCCCCCTTACACCAGACAGTCTCAACGATCCAAACAGTTTGGAGCCACTAACTCCAAATCATCTTGTCACAATGAAAACCTCAATTCCTCTGCCTCCTCCAGGACAGTTCGTCAAGGAGGACTTGTATGGACAAAAACGATGGCGTCAAGTACAGTATTTGCTCGAACAGTTTTGGAGAAGATGGAAAAGGGAGTACCTGCAGAACATAATGGTCAGACAAAGATGGCACAAGCCTAAAAGAAATATGCAAATAGGTGACATAGTAATGGACAAGGATGAAATGCAACCTCGATCCCAGTGGAAACTTGGACGAATCTTGGACATTGTGAAAGATACAGATGGACTTGTCAGAAAGGTCAAATAGGCTTTGCAGAGAGAAATCTTACCAAAGGGGGTCAACGTGTGAACAAAATGTCTGTAGTAGAACGCCCAGTTCATAAGTTAGTTCTGCTACTAGAAGATTGTGAAAAGTAATTTTACAATGCTTAAGTGGAGTGAAATGTTGAAGTTACATTTGTAACATGTTTACAAGGTTATTTTTATATGTTGGTTATGTAACTTAAAGAAATCATTTGTGTTTTTATGTGTGTAACAGCAAATAATTTGGTGGGAGTGTAAAAGCCAACAGAGTTATTAAGCATTATTTTGATTATAGCTACACTATAAGGTTTTATTATTATTACGGTATCGAGCTTTATTTGGAAACCATAGAAAAGGGAAGTATAATAACAGAAATCAGATTAACGATTGGCGAAAAAGTTGAAAGAAAAGTCTGAAAGGCCACGAAAAAACAGTTAAAAGTAAAATACAAGGTTTAGCTTCAGTCAATTGGCGAACAAGCTCTTAAGTTGGTTGATGACAAGGATTGCAATAAAAGTTATTTAACCAGTTATTTAACAGCACAGTGAATATATATTTCATCTGTGGTAAATTACCTGTGCTTTGTGCAATATTAACCATATACAGAGGGTGACATGCATTTCCTGAGTGATTTTGTTGTTTGTTTGACACCCTCAAGTTTAACAGAAGCTATTAAGTGGTGGCGAATTAAACTGTTAATAGCATTTCGCATTTGGGGTTTGGCATTTTGATGTGAATCATCCAACTTTTATTAGCGGAGGTAATTAGTTATAATCAGTTAGAATTTGCCACTTTACAGAGCCAGACAAGACTTTGCGGATGGCCCGCACATTCCCACGTCTGCTCAGAATTTTTATACATCACACTGTGTGCGTGAAATCCAGTGTACGCAAGCTTTTCGAGAAGGCTACATTTCATAAAAAACATTAATCAGCACCAAAAATAGAATGCCAGATTAGCATTTGCTAAAAAGTACTGAAATCATCCAATACAGTTTTGAAACTGAGTTTTATGGAGAGATGAGATGAAGTTTAACCTTCTTAAAGTAACGGTAAATCAAAAGTGTGGAGAAAAAAAACAACAATACTGTAGATCAGGGTTCTTCAACTCTAAACTTATGGGGTCCAGAGCCTGCTGATTTTCTGTTCTGCCTCAACATTAATTGGACTCACCTGGTGTTCAGGTCTAAATAGGTGTCCCAGGTCTAAAAGATTAGAGGGTTGCAATGAAAAAGTGGAGTGGATCTGGCTTCGAGGTCCAGAGTAGAATACCCTTGCTGTAGATGATCCAAAACATACCACCTAATTTGTGAAGTATGGTGGATGCAGTGTCATGGCACAGGTGTGGGCAATCATGGATGCCTCTGGAATGACTCTGTAATCTTTATGAATGATGTAGCCAACAATGGCAGCATCAGAAGGAATTCAGAAGTGTACCAAATGCCACCAGACTCATTGGGCTTCACGATAAAAAAAAACAATTTTTGTGACAATATGTCAGAGTGCATAAAACAGGTGACAATACCAAAGGATAAATGAAACTGTGTTTAATTTGAAACATTTAAAAATCAAAATGACATACACAGTAGGTACGGAAAGTACACAGTAAAAACGTCAGTGTTACAGTGCCTTGCGAAAGTATTCGGCCCCCTTGAACTTTTCGACCATTTGCCACATTTCAGGCTTCAAACATAAAGATATGAAACTGTCATTTTTTGTGAAGAATCAACAACAAGTGGGACACAATCATGGAGTGGAACAAAATTTATTGGATATTTCTAACTTTTTTAACTAATAAAAAACTGAAAAATTGGGCATGCAAAATTAATTAATTCATTCATAAGTTAATACTTTGTAGCGCCACCGTTTGCTGCGATTACAGCTGTAAGTCGCTTGGGGTATGTCTCTATCAGTTTTCCACATTGAGAGACTGAAATTTTGGCCCATTCCTCCTTGCAAAACAGCTCAAGCTCAGTGAGGTTGGATGGAGAGCGTTTGTGAACAGCAGTTGTCAGTTCTTTCCACAGATTCTCGATTGGATTCAGGTCTGGACTTTGACTTGGCCATTCTAACACCTGGATATGTTTATTTGTGAACCATTCAATTGTAGATTTTGCTTTATGTTTTGGATCATTGTCTTGTTGGAAGACAAATCGGGTCTTTTGCAGACTTGCATCAGGTTTTCTTCCAGAATGGTCCTGTATTTGGCTCCATCCATCTTCCCATCAATTTTAGCCATCTTCCCTGTCCCTGCTGAAGAAAAGCAGGCCCAAACCATGATGCTGCCCCCACCATGTTTGACAGTGGGGATGGTGTGTTCAGGGTGATGAGCTGTGTTGCTTTTACGCCAAACATAACGTTTTGCATTGTTGCCAAAAAGTTCGATTTTGGTTTCATCTGACCAGAGCATCGCCTTCCACATGTTTTGTGTGTCTCCCAGGTGACTTGTGGCAAACTTTAAACAACACTTTTTATGGATATCTTTCAGAAATGGCTTTCTTCTTGCCACACTTCCATAAAGGCCAGATTTGTGCCGTATACGACTGATTGTTGTCCTATGGACAGACTCGCCCACCTCAGCTGTAGATCTCTGCAGTTCATCCAGAGTGATCATGGGTCTCTTGGCTGCATTTCTGATCAGTCTTCTCCTTGTATGAGCTGAAAGTTTAGAGGGACGGCCGGGTCTTGGTAGATTTGCAGTGGTCTGATACTCCTCCTTTAATTTCAATATTATCGCTTGCACAGTGCTCCTTGGGATGTTTAAAGCTTGGGAAATCTTTCTTTATCCAAATCCGGCTTTAAACTTCTCCACAACAGTGTCTCGGACCTGCTGGTGTGTTCCTTGTTCTTCATGATGCTCTCTGTGCTTTCAATAGACCTCTGAGACAATCACAGAGCAGGTGCATTTATACAGAGACTTGATTACACACAGGTGGATTCTATTTATCATCATTAGTCATTTAGGTCAACAATGGATCATTCAGAGATCCTCACTGAACTTCTGGAGAGAGTTCGCTACACTGAAAGTGAAGGGGCTGAATAATTTTGCTTGCCCAATTTGTCCGTTTTTTATTGGTTAAAAAAGTTTGAAATGTCCAATAAATTTCATTCTACTTCATGATTGTGTCCCACTTGTTGTTGCTTCTTCACAAAAAATTACAGTTTTATATCTTTATGTTTGAAGCCTGAAATGTGGCAAAAGGTCAAAATTTTTAATGGGGCCGAATACTTTCGCAAGGCACTGTACCTATGTGTTTTTAAAGCAATTAACCAGGCGGCCTCTTCTTTCATTTGGACTGGAAAGCCACCAAGAATTAGCAAGTTTTTACTTCATGGATGTAAATTCTATGGTGGGCTCCCACTTCCTAATTTTCTATATTAGTATTGGGCCGCCAAAATTCAGAAACCGCTATTCTGGCTGCACTTCCCAGACACATCTTGGTGCCTACTAGAAGGTCTTTCCTGCTCCTCCTCCTCTCTCCCTGCCTTACTATGCTTCACTCTCCCCACATCTCCCTCTCGTTACTCAGACAACCCTGTAGTACTATCAACACTCAGAATTTGGTACCAGTTTCGGCCACATTTTAAGTTTTCCTCTACATCCATTTTGGGCCCTATTAATAACAACCACATATTTACTCCATATCTTATTATTATTGTTATTATAAAGTTTATTTAGATAGGGAAAGATACAAAAACATAGATAAACTTAACAGTCATCTGATGTATGTATCATAGTGTTTTTAGCTAAAGCTAATTCACGACACTTGTCCCTAGTAGGACTTTGTTAAAAGTACAAATACAGATTAACATTATTCAAAATAAGATAGAGGTGAAATAAAATGGAATGAAATGAGAAAGGAAAGTATAAGAGCAATATTGTTCTTGAATTAGCCACAGTTCTTTTTTTTAAGGTGGCTAATGTTGGGATACATTTCAAGTGGTCTGGCAAAGAGTTCCATCATTTATCCCCTTTCACTAAAAAGGCAGTTTGGCCAAATGATGTTCTATGGAATGGTTATAAAGCCACTCTATGGTCTTAACTGATGACTGGTGAGCTTTAGACCATGTGGTCAAGCCATACGATATGTGTGAGAAAATCATATAATGTTTTATTATAAAAATAAAAGCACAGTCAAGCGTAGGCCTGCATGATTCGGGCAAAAATACAATTGTTTTTTGCTTTGAATTGATATCAGGATTCTCTGCCACGATTTCTTTCTCACAAAGTGTAGTGTTTGTTGCCAATATGAACTAGAGATGGGCCGACACCAGTACTTGGTGAAGTACTTGTACTTGTGAAAAAGCCCCGATACTCCAAGCTAATACTTCCTCCACATTTAAAAGCGTTATGCTGCGCAACGCTGTACAGATTAGCCATAGATGGCCAGTTGTTGTCTTAGTGCCAGGGTGGGAATAGTAGCCTAGTGTACAATGTAGTATATCGATAGGAAACCGTTGTATTGCTCAACTATTTAACGATTGAAACAACAATACCAACGAACTGGTAAATCTGATTCACGTAAATGTTTCAATGGAAATGAAGCTGTATTCCAGCACTATACATATACACTCACCTGAAGGATTATTAGTAACACCATACTAATACTGTGTTTGACCCCCTTTCGCCTTCAGAACTGCCTTAATTCTACGTGGCATTGATTCAACAAGGTGCTGAAAGCATTCTTTAGAAATGTTGGCCCATATTGATAGGATAGCATTTTGCAGTTGATGGAGATTTGTGGGATCCACATCAGGGCACGAAGCTCCCGTTCCACCACATCCCAAAGATGCTCTATTGGGTTGAGATCTGGTGACTGTGGGGGCCATTTTAGTACAGTGAACTCATTGTCATGTTCAAGAAACCAATTTGAAATGATTCGAGCTTTGTGACATGGTGCATTAGCCTGTTGGAAGTAGCCGTCAGAGGATATGTACATGGTGGCCATAAAGGGATGGACATGGTCAGAAACAATGCTCAGGTAGGCCGTGGCATTTAAACAATGCCCAATTGGCACTAAGGGGCCTAAAGTATGCCAAGAATACATCCCCCAAACCATTACACCACCACCACCAGCCTGCACAGTGGTAACAAGGCATGATGGATCCATGTTCTCATTCTGTTTACGTCAAATTCTGACTCTACTATCTGAATGTCTAAACAAAAATCGAGACTCATCAGACCAGGCAACATTTTTCCAGTCTTCAACTGTCCAATTTTGGTGTGCTCTTGCAAATTGTAGCCTCTTTTTCCTATTTGTAGTGGAGATGAGTGGTACTCGGTGGGGTCTTCTGCTGTTGTGGCCCATCCGCCTCAAGGTTGTGCGTGTTGTGGCTTCACAAATGCTTTGCTGCATACCTCGGTTGTAACAAGTGGTTATTTCAGTCAAAGTTGCCCTTCTGTCTGCTTGAAGCAGTCGGCCCATTCTCCTCTGACCTCTAGCATCAACAAGGCATTTTCACCCACAAGACTGCCGCATACTGGATGTTTTTCCCTTTTCACACCATTCTTTGTAAACCCTAGAAACGGTTGTGCGTGAAAATCCCAGTAACTGAGCAGATTATGAAATACTCAGACCGTCCCGTCTGGCACCAACAGCCATGCCAAGCGCAAAATTGCTTAAATCACCTTTCTTTCCCATTCTGACATTCAGTTTGGAGTTCAGGAGATTGTCTTGACCAGGACCACACCCTTAAATGATTGGTTGAGTAGATCATTGCATTAAGGAGAAATTGAACAGGTGTTCCTAATAATCCTTTAGGTGAGTGTATTTCATATTGATGATAACAACTACTTCCTCTTTCAGAGACCGGCCTTTAAAGCTGTACAACTGTATTTATTGCTATTTTAAAAATGAAGGAAAAGCGATTTAAATGGGATAATGCTTTCCTGCAATATGAAGTGATTTGTTGCACACAAAATCACCGCCTAAAATGCATAACCATTCCAAAGATGGAGCCACGCATTCTTATTATTGAAAAACAATGAATCATAAATCTATTTTCCTCATAGCAATTCTCCAGTAGAGTTCAAATGGCGAAATACGAAATCGCTTTTCTCATTGCCATTTTCATTTAGAGTAATATTAGCAAAATTATAGGTGCATATTGTCACGGTTCCTCCTTGGAAAGGGATTTAGAGACAGGCACGAAGGGTTTTCAATAATACAATAAGTTTATTTATAGGACTCAAAACAACACTGCCACGTGGGGCAAAACGAAAGCTATAAATATACAGACACAGGAACACGCAACAGGTTACATTGATCGACAAGAGACAAGACCAAACACTAAACCTAAATAGACTCACTAACGAGACACAATGGGAAACACCTGGGCATAGGGATTAACATCAAGAGATCCATTGGGTACACAGAGACATGTGACAAGACCAGGGAGTTACAATGACATCACAAACCAACAAGAACAAATACACGAAACAAACACAAGGGGGAGCCAAACACAAGACCATACATAGGGGAGAAACCATAACCATGAGACACACATACAGGGCAGTACACTGAGGACACATGAGGTAATAACTCGAACTAAACCACCGTATAAACACTGAAAGGAACCAAGGAGACATAACAAAAGAGACATAACCAAAGGGAGTCCATCAAAAGGCTCTGCCTCGCAGCCCTCTCTGGGCTGGATGTGACACATATAGTAGAATCCTCAAGAAAAAACTTGCACATTTAAGTACAGGACCGAACGAAGGGTGCAATTTATTAGGCTAGTCACTACATACTGTAGCGTCGCATGAATTAATAAACCTTCGGGAAGGAAAGACATGTTGGTTGCAACACTTCTGGGTGAACAACATCAAATGAAAGTTCTGACATACTAACATTAAGAAATATAACTTAAATGAAATACGATGTAGGCTGTAGCCTATTTATACAATATTTTTGTTCAATAGATTACAGTGATAGTACAGCTATAATTGTGTACCGATTATTATAAAACAAAATACCTTAACAGAACATTATATGATTAGGTCATTATGCCTGTTTGGAGAAAGTCACTTCTAACAGACATTCTCATTTTCCACAAAACTTCTGCAATGCTTAGTGCAAATGTGAACACAAACATGCAGATATTGCATTCGCTTTTACAAACGTGATTCTCTTGTTTTAGCTAATTTGGGAAGGAGAAAAATAAATATTACACATTCTTGACCTGCAATGTAAATGGTGTTCTTTAGGATATGTAGGAACATTTACTTTTCTATGTTTGAATTGGCTGATCAAAATCTAAGAAGTAGCATATTTTAGCTTGATAAATGTGACATTTGGCATAGTTTAAAAGTACTTGTATCGGTACTCGTATCGGCAAGTACCCAAAATGAAATACTCTGTACTTCTACTCGTTCCATTAAAATTGGAATCGGCCCATCCCTAATGACAAACCTTATTGGCAGTACCAAAAATAGATTTTTTTGGCACCTGTAGCACATTGCGCATCACCACAAGCCTGAAAATATAGAGGCTTCAATAAATAAAGAAAATAAATACTGGCCATTTAAGTACAGTAGGCTACAAAAAATAGTGACATATTACACATAGAGCTTGTATCAGGGCCAAATTTAGTTCAATCTGAACACTTTGAACATGTCTGTGCAATTTGTTTTTGTATTAAAATCGAAGTTATTTAAAATTAAATCAGGAACAGGGGTGAATCGAGATCGCGATTTTATAATGATTAATCTTGCAGGCCTGTAGTCGGGAGTAAAAGGATACAATTAATGTGCACTTATGAAGTTGAAGCATTAATAATTAATGTATTTCCTTTTCTCCCGTTGCAATAGTCTGGGTTAAGAACGGAGAAATGCTTAATAAATGCGTACAGAGGATTGATAGTATAGACGTGGTTGATATTTCCTATCTAACCATCTGAACTCACAAATGATCATTTATCCGTGT